>JAGFNQ010001812.1:394812-417898 GCA_024364735.1 Boesenbergia rotunda | reverse complement strand
CAGTTACCATCTCACTACACACACATCAAGCCCTCTTCCTGCCGCTTCCAAATAAGTACCTCTATGTATACCTTATGTTCTTTTATGATGTTCTTTTATGATTCAGGAATATGTAAGTATGGATAATATTTTATGATTCTAGAATATGTAAGTATGGATGATATTTTAGGATTCTAGAAAATGCAAGTATGGATGATACCTTATGATTTTAGAATATCAAGTATGGATGATACCTTATGATTCAGGAATATGTAAGTATGGATGATATTTTATGATTCTAGAATATGCAAGTATGAAGGATATATTTTAGGATAGCAAGTACTTTTAGGATATGTAAGGTGAACGATACTTTACCTCAGTTTTAGGAAATTCAAATACTTTAGAATTGGATATGCGGGTAGGAATAACAATAACTTAGATTAGCCTTACTGATCTTTTATATGTGAGTGATAGTGAGCGAGAGTGATTCGAGGAGATTATCTGTATGAGTGTCATGACGGTCTGGAACTAAGAAGAGTTGTGAACCAAAGCAAGTTTGTACTGTTGATGAAAGACGTATATTAATATTTAGCGATGAGCCTAGAGTAAAGAGAGGATAGTGCTTTATTAATGGAGACTTATTAGCTATAGTATTAAGGGGTAGAGTATTTAGTGTAGTATTCTAAGAGATTATAGTAGTTATGAAATGAAGACTTAGGGATGTATATCTATTAGGAACAGATTAAGGTGTAAGTTATTTGACTTTTTAAATAGATATATATATAGTAGTAGCAATAGAGTAATATTCTTGATATAAGAAGGATAGAGGGTAAGAACTAGATATGCAAAAGAAGGAGTGATAGAGATCAGCGAATAGGACCTTAGTTATAACCCTGTATGAAGGAACTAGATGTTAATGTTATCAAAGGCAAGAATGTAGTAAGGACTCTAGGTCAAGCAAACTTACTAGGTGAAATGATCTAATCAAGTATAGGTTTTGGAAAAAGATTGATATAGGAATATTTTATAAATTCTTGTAAATATATATATATATATATATATATATATATATATATATATATATATATAATAATGAGAGAGAGTTTTGTAAAGAATAGTATTAGCTTTATGAAATTTGGTAAAGAAGATATTAGATACTTGTTGCTTAAAAGTAAGGTTATAGAGAAGTAAGATATGGAGATCATAAGAATGTGAAAATTTTGGGATTAGAGTGGAGGAAGCATGACCGGTAAATGAGAAAAGGTATTTGGATTTGTGAAAGAAGACTATGGAAAGATGGAATAAGCAAAAGTAAAGATGACAATGTAATAGGAAAAAAAAATTTTGTAAGATAGAGAATGTGGTACATATATATTGTGCGAAAAGTACTAAGAGTATTTCCAGAAAAAAAAGGATGTTTATTGTAGGAAGAGCGGAGCAAAAAGTCAGATGAAGTAATAATAAAAATTGTTTATTGTGTTTAGGTCGATAAAAAGTAAAGAGATTGGCATGTTATATTTAGTTTAAACTAGATAGTAAAATCTTGAATACAAGTGTTTCGAGTTAGCTTTTAGGTTAGCATAGATTATTAGTCAAAGACTAGTTATCTGGTAATGAGTTTAAATATAGTATTTTAGGAGTTTAATTGAGAAATTTTAGCATAATTAACAGAGACGGTATGCATTATAGGTTAGGTAGTTAAAACAAAGTAAGTAGCTCAAATAACTAGAATAGGAAGTAATATGATAAGCGATACATGAGTTTATGTACTATGAGAAGTTATGTTACATAGAAACGAATATACTATTAAAATAGATAATAAAAGAAAGAATAATAAAGTAAGAATAGTTCTCGGAAAAAAAAGGGGTAACGAGATTCGAGTAGAAAGGAGAAAGAGTTTGTACTTATATAAAGCTGTAATTATGTTGTCGAGGAGTAGATTTGAAGTATGATATTGAATGTAATAAAAGAGAATCATATAATAATAGTTGTAATTTTCGTTTAGTTTAATACAGATAAAAGATGTATGTGAGAAGCAGAGACATTGAAATCAGTTCCAATTGAGAAGAGCTTCGGAGTAATAAGTTGGTGCATAGATGATAAACTTGTGCATAGTAAGTGAAAGTTAGAGTCTTGTTTGAAGTAGCAAATTAACAAGGAATACGTTAAATTATACTCTTTCGTGTATAGCTTAATAGTAGACAAAATTTTGACAATAAGTAATAGAAACAGTGATAAACAATTAGAGCTAGAGAAAAAAAACAAATTGCAAGAGAATACATGTAGATGGTTGTCAAACTACTAAGATTTGCTATAACGCGTAATGGAAAAAAAATGTTTGAGATTAAATCATAGTTATGTATTAGAAGCACCTAAATATAAGAGGAATGTAGCATAACGAATAGAATGATATGATAGCACGAAGAGTAGAAGCAGTTATTATGATACTTAGAAATCCTAAAGATGTAGCAATTTTGATCTAAGAGTTGCATAACTAATAGACAAAAGCTAAGGAACAAGGAGGTACCTTTAGTCAAGGTCCTATGGCAAAGTCAACGGTTCGAGGAAGGTACCTGGGAACGCGAGGACGAGAGGAGACGCAAGTACCCGGAGATATTCCAAGTTCGAGGACGAACTTTCACGAGGTATGGGGGATTGTAACGACCCGAAAAATTCTCTCAATATTTTCTTTAAAAATATTGATCATATCTAGATAGTCTTGAGGAATCTAGAAATACTAGTACGACTTTAGCCTAGTTATCCATGATTTTTTCCTATTTAAATTGAGAAGCTAAGTACTAATGGGCCTTATATGGGCTTTTCTAGTACTATGGTTATTAGTGGATTTTAGGTGAAATTTAATATAAATATAAATGGGTTTTAATTAGGAATATTAGCATGATCATGGGTGAATTTTTGAGGAATATTCAGAAATAAGAAAAATAAAAATAAAAATAAAAATAAAAATAAAAACAAAGTGCATGCACCAAGGATTGAACCTTGGACCTATGGTACCACAATGCATGCACTAACCAATTCACCTAGCAAGGGAGTGCTAGTAGAGAATGAAGTGGATTTTAGTTAATGGTAGGGGATGTGAAGAGACACCATGTGAAGAAGATGAAAAGACACTTGTGAAGAGACAAAAGGACATTATAAATAGATCTCTTCTTCCCCCTTCCTTCTTCTCCTAGCCGAAACTCCACAAGGAGATTTTCTTTGGAAAAACTCCACAAGGAGACTCCTTTTTTAAGATCTAGGTTCTCTTACAAGGCTACAAGGGCAAGGAGGGTTCAAGTGTCAAAGGGATTTTCAATTTCCTTCTCTTTTTTTTAAGGTCTAAAAACCAAGATAACCCAAGGTAAGACTCCCTCACCTGTGGTATAATAGTTTTCGAGTTATTTTCATGATGCAATATTTTTTTTGGACTATATGTGGAGAAAACCAAAGTTAGGACCCTTGAAACTTTCGGCCACCATAGGTTTCTATGGTTGGGTTTGGATCTAACTCTCAAATGATGTTTCTTATGTTTTCTCATGTTGTAAAAGGTGTTGATAGGGGTTTATGTGAAAGTTTTACATGGTTTAGGGCCCATATAACTTTCGGCCAAGAGGAGTTTTAGGGCAAAGAAGTTAGGTTTAACTCCAAGCAAGGGTTCAAATGACTCCCATGTTATTATATGTAAGGTAATAGATGTGACTTGGGCATTTTATGAATTTTTCATGGGCTTGTGATCCTCTTTGAGTTTCGGCCAACTCATGATTTAGGGATAGGACTTGGAGTTAAATCCAAATAAGGGATCAAATGGTTTTTCTATGGCATAGTATGTATGGTATGTAATGTAATCACGACCTATATGAATTTTTCATGGACTTATTGTCCTTTAGGGTTTCGGCCAAGACCCTAATTTAGGGTTTGGTTTGGGTTAAGGTCTCAAGGAGGCTTGAGTATAGGTTATTAAGATGTAAGTATATGATTAAGTAAGATGTAAGAATTTTTATGTGACCTAAAACCCTAGCTTCATGTAAGATGTATCATGACTTCGTACGTTAGGTCATGTGCTATGATTATTCATAAATGTTTAGACCATGTGCCATGAACCTAGGGGATATGTATCATATATGAAAAGATCTATGTATGTTTTCCTATATACCATGATCATGCCTGCTTGATGAATGAAGATGCTAATTAAGTATGTATGCCATGCTTTAGGAATAATATGTATGTATGCCATGATTTATGAATGATATGTATGTATGCCATGTTTTGTGAATGACATGTATGTATGCCATACGTTATGAATAATATGTACGTATGCTATGTTTAAGAATGAAGATGATGAATGAAAATGATAACCATGGCTCTAAGACAAATGAGATAAGCATGACATACCTTCTGAATGAGAATAATGAATGATGATGAATGTTCATGCCTTTAAGGCATCATGATGATAAGTATGAATGATGAAATATTAAGTATGTTTATGTCATGCTAAGGGATGGGCACCTTAAGAACGCCTCGGTTCTGGACTACCGTAGCTGTCCACGGTTCTGGAACTACCGCAGCTGTTCATATTCTTATGTCAAGTTTTATGAAACAAGATTCTGTTTATGTCATGTATGCCTATGAATGATGAAGCATGTGAAGTTATTTTACTTTATGAATGGGCTTGTACCGAACCGAAGTATGGGTCCAAGGGATGGGCACCTTAAGAACGCCCCGGTTTTGGACTACCGACTATGCTGTCCACGGTTCTGGCACTACCGAAGCTGTGCAACAGGGATGGGCACCTTAAGAACACCCCGGTTCAGGGACTACTGACTATGCTGTCCTTACCCTAGTAGGTCGGGGCTCGCTACCTCGTATTTACTTAGGGATGCGCGCTTATGATGTATGTATGTGGTACAAGCCGGGGACCCCTATGATGTTATGATTATGTTTAAGTATTTATAACTATGGTTTTCAAATTAAGCATCCTTATGATATATGCATTTGACTCATTCATTCATTCATGTTATGCATTATGCCATGATGGACAATGTTTTATGTTTATATCTATGCCATGTATCATGCCATGTTAAGTATGTTTTATGTTTATATCTATGCCATGTATCATGCCATGCTAAGTATGTTTTATATTTATATCTATGCCATGTATCATGCCATGCTAAGTATGTTTTATGTTTATATCTATGCCATGTATCATGCCATGCTAAGTATGTTTTATGTTTATCTCTATGCCATGTATCATGCCATGCTAAGTATATTTATATTTAAGCTTATGCCATGTATCATGCCATGTTAAGTATATTTATGTTTATGTTTATGCCATGTATTATGCCATGTTAAGTATATTTATGTTTATGTTTATGCCATGTATCATGCCATGTTAAGTATATTTATGTTTATGTTTATGCCATGTATCATGCCATGTTAAGTAAGTTATGTTTATATGTATGCCATGTATCATGCCATGCTAAGGATGGTTTATGTTTTATGCTTATGATTCATGCTAAGCACCAAGTTATGTTAATGTTTTGTGTGCTTATGATTAAATGACGAATGGTTTTAGTGAGTAGGAAAGAGTCTTACTAAGCCTATGTGCTTATAGTCTTATTTCCTTATACCGCAGATCAAGCAAGAGGACAATAGGGGAAGCAGCAGGAGGGACAAGAGTATGTGTGTGGTAATGACTTGGCCAAGAAAAATATATTTACAAGTCTTATGCTAAAACTTTACGTTTGCTACTTATGTGCCTAATGGATGGCTTATGTGACTTCATGACATGATGATAAGTATGATGATAATAATGCTAAGTTCCTATGTCACTATGTTAGGAAAGATAGCTAGGTGCATGTATGTGTAAGTTTAACTTATTCCGCTGCATTATGATGTTTACATGCCCCTATGTATGTTAGCGTAACGCCGCTTTATGAAAGAAAAAAAAAGCGGGCGTTACAACTGGTGAGGAGTACTCATGCCCATGCATACCATACATCTGAACTGGTGGTGGAACTGCCTGCTAAGGTCCTGTCTGCTGCGGTCGAAATGACGTATGAGTCTGACGGCCGCCTCGATATGGCCTCTGCGGTCCTGATCGACCACCCCGAGGAGTAAATGCTGCAGGCTTATGCCGAGCCTTCAAAGGACAGCCTCGACTCTCGTGACCCGGAAGTTTACAATAATAACAGATAGGGTGCTCGTGGGGACAATCTGGTCTGCCGTGGTCCTTAGAACCACACTGCATACAATGAGTCGCACCAGTATTAAACCTCCGAGTCTGCTGAGAACCCTGTGACGATCTTGCTGAAAACCGTCCAAACTTCTGGGGTCGAGACTGAGGCACATAAGTCTCCTGCGTACTCTGACTCCTGCTACTGCGTTTCTGTCCAACTGTCTGCTGTCGCTGTGTCGCTGCTGAACTCTGGGCTGCCTGCTTCCCTTTGTTCTTATCACCATGCAACTGCTACTGAATTATCTCGGCATGTAAAGCCCGATCCAAAACCTCTCGATATGAAGTAGGAACCCATCCAGACAAACGCATCTGGATATATCCAGCTAAGCCCATCATAAACTGTGTCGTCCGCTCCGCCTCCGTAGCAACCAACTGAGGACAAAACTCTGCCAGGTGATTAAATTCCGCCTCATATTGCATAACTGAGCGGTCTCCCTGATGAAGAGCAAGAAACTCCTGCCGTCATGCCGTACGAAATGCAGCAGGATAATACTTGCTCTCGAAAGCCTCGCGGAAAGAAACCCAAGAAATCGGCCGTCCACCAATAAGAGTCTTCTGCATATTCCACCAAGTGATGGCCTGATTTCGAAGATGATACCTAGCCAACTGCACCTTCTCCACGTCTGTGAGGGTCATATAACTGAAGGTGTCCTCCAATGTCTCCAACCAGGCACGAGCAGCATAGGGATCTGGTTCCCCATGGAACAGTGTGAAACGATCCTTCACAGACGCTGCCAGCAACGGAATCCAAGCTCTGTCCATAAGCCAACTGGCTTGGGCAGGGGGTACCCCTAATGGCACTCCAGGAACTGCCATTGGTGGTACTGATGGACCTGCCTCTGATGGTATTGCTGGGACTGCTGTCAGATATACAGGAGAAGGTACTCTCCGTGGTGGAGATCTCAGCTCACCTGAAGGGTCCTGGTGAGCTGATCTCTGACCGGTCGGCTCCACTCTGGTGGGCCTATCACCCTCCTGATTCGTGTCTCCCTCGGCCTCCTTTGGCCTCCCCCGTGATCGTCGTCCACGACCACGAGCACGGGGTGGAGATAACTCAATACGATGAGGCATATCTGTTAACAAAACCAACATATATTATTTAGATATAAATTAACCAAATTTAAAACCAACTTACTTCTTGTTTGCCGAGAGATCTCGTCGCTGCCAAGTCCCATCACAACCATAACCAGAAAATAACTCCGGAAAATAAATCCGTAAAATACAGATAGATCTCGTAAAACAAAACGACTTCATCAACCCTCAAGAAAAGACTCCGCAAAAATAATCAAATCTGTATCATACAGATTGACCTCGTAAAACAACTCTGTAAACCCACAGACACCAAAACATCGCAAAACCTCAACAAACTGACGCACTAAAAACAACATCGTACAAATCCACAGATCCCAAAAGAACTCGTAAACTTGGCTCTGATACCAAAAATTGTCACACCCCCAGAGGCACATGCTTCCTCGAAAAATCGGGCAGCATCTCCTCTATACGGCGGACAATATGGGGCAAATGTACATAATATCCCACCATAAAACATAGCCACAAGCGGCTAGTATCACAGAATATAGAAGTTAAACACATCCACGCAGAATAAGATAATGGGTGGCTCAGCCACCTTAAACATACAAGAAACTAAAACCAACGAGAACTCAAAACGTCTCTTTTAACGACAAAGAAACTGATAACAAATACGAGATGAATTTATCAAGTTCTGAAAACAAAACAACTATACCAAATACGGAAACGTAACTCAACTCTGCACTGGGGACTGGCAACTGAATCCTCTCCTTGCTCCAAGAACTACGTCTACCTGCTATCTGAAACAACAGAAAGGAAAGCAGGGGTGGTGAGTCCGGGCAGACTCTGCGGGTATATGAGTAGACAAATAAGCATGGCATAATACAAGATAACCAAGTAGAGATTCCAATAGGGTACAGTCCATAAGGAAATATAGAAACCTAATCATGCATAACATATGTAAATCGACATGGTATAAAGTCCGAATAACGACTAAGCAGGTATAGAACAACTCAACAACAATAATATCAAGATATACATGCATGTCAAACATGTGCAACAATCATAGCTCATATAAGTGCATCAAACACAAACAAATGCATAAAAGAAATACGTATGCACATGATGCAATGACATGTGTCACCCATGACGCCAGTCAAGCCGTCAACACATCCCATCTGTGTGACCGAGTGGGTAGGGCTGTGACAACTGTACCACTCCAACAACAACAACAATAATACCACATAAGGCGTGGTTGAGTGTACAGGATGCTGGGGAGTCTACACTCCAACCCCTATACATAGGGGGAGCTATACAGCTACAATATCCCTCTAAAAATAACGGTGAGGGTGAGCCACCAACAGCTCATCCCTCTAAAATAACGGTGAGGGTGTCACTGTTTGACATGACAGGACAAACACTCGCACTCTAACCACTACCATGATAACATGTGGTTGAGTGACTCGAGCAACAATATGACTAACGACGACTTAACCAAATGTAATCCAACAGTCGTTAGTATGCAACGTGCAAGTATGGTGCATGATATACGATGCACGAACAACCGAAGAAACCACGATGCAATAAAATCCGACGAGTGAAACATGCATCGATACAACCAACCAGAAATCGAAATCCAACGATTATGCATCTACACTACTAGGTAGGGTATTTCTAATGCAAATAAACCTTATTGTGTTTAATGAACTTCTAAGTGTTCGCGTACAAGCGGCACTTTACAGAACAGAAAATCAATAGAGGACTGTACAGATACAAACTTGGAATACTCGAAGATCAACGAAGAATAAGTCTCAACGGCGATGTTTAAATAACGACAAAGAACAAGGTCAAACAACCTATAAGACATAAACTAGCCATGCTTTAAGGTAAAAGAACTACACGAGTACAAAGGAGAAGTACCCGCCTTATAATTGTAGAAGTCCGTAAACGAGAACCTTCTACGATCAACCGAACGAGTCCGAATTAAGATCCTGAGTCAATACAAAAGTTTAACTAATTATACAATTAAATAAATTAGTTAAACTACTTATAAACAAAATAACAATAATTACACATCTTTTTAATCAAATGTATCTATCCTTTACAATTGACTTAGTCACCCAACGAAATATCGAGTTTAGGTTCATTACTGACTTAGCCCAAATCTCATCCAAGTAATCTATTCAATACCCAACAATAACCTACGAACAAATGATACATCTTTACAATATATATATATTTATCAAATTTGTGTTGCCTACGGTAACTAAACAACATAAGGATTTACATTCCTCCTCTAATTGATGCATCCCAACATAAACAACACACCTAAAATTCCCAGCTCACGGCACATGAATGTCAACTCCTCATATCAACCCCATTCGCAGCATCATGACAAATAGTATCAATAGAGAAATCAAACTCAACCAACATGAATTCATCCAAACCAAACACTAAACACAACCAACTCTTACCGGTGATGAGCCACGTAAGAAGACCAGGAAAACCTGTGAAAAGGTCGCGAAGAGGGCTGCGATTTTTCCGACAGTAGCTGAAGGAGGAGATGACCTGCAACCTAGGGTTTCCGTGAGGGATTAGGGAAAATTATCTAAACCAAAGATCAATTACCCCAAATCAAATAGCCTATTCTTACCGGCGAAGATGTGTCGATCGAGTGAGATCGCACAAGGGGAAGAATATGAGAGATATGGAAACGGAGACAGGATGTGGAGGAAGGCGAGATCGCCTCTACACTCGAAAATCTGAGAGACGTCGCATGAGGACGGCTGCTATGTCGGCGATGGGTGGCTTAGGGCACAGATGCAAAGCAAACACAACGTAAGGCGCGACGTCGGCTAAGGCTTCGTGCGAGGGCTTCGGCGCTCTGCTCGTGCTCGACGCTGGAGTAGAGAAGGCAGGGCGGCGGTGGCAGTCGCGAGGGAGAGGAACCGCTCGTGCGGTTTTCGGCGCCGCTCGCAACGAAGTGGAGAAGGGAACGACGAAGAGGCAAGAGGGGTTCAGGTGGATGCGGGGAGTTAGGGCTTAGGGCTTAGGGCTTTTTATATAACTTAATTTTCGGCTTTTTTTAAATAAACCCAACAACTTCAGTAAATTCCAACTAGGTCCCTATTTTCGAAATTCTTACCTTTTCAACTTTTTTTTTAAAATTCGGTATTTAACATTCTCCCCCACTAACAAAAATTTGGTCCCCAAATTTCACTAACAAACCAACACAAATACTTGTCAAGCACAACTGGTACTAGTCAACAGCAATATGTATCAACACCTCAACTATAATATAAACGTGAAATGCAACTTAGAATGCAACTCAACCATACGCACCTCAAGTAAATAGATGAGGGTAGCGAGCTCTGATCATATCCTTGAGCTCCCAAGTAGCTTCCTCATCAGAGTGATGCTGCCAACCAACTTTGACTAAACAAACTGTCTTGTTCCTCAATCGATGCTCTTTGCGGTCCAGAATCCGCATAGGCACCTCCTCGTAAGTCGCATCTGGCTGAAGTGTGATCGACACCTCCGATAACACATGTGTAGGATCAGGTACATATTTCCTCAGCATGGAAACATGAAACACATCGTGAACTCCAGCCAATGACGGTGGTAACGCCAGACGATAAGCAACAGCTCCAATCCGCTCCAAAATCTGGAAAGGTCCAATGTAGCGTGGAGCTAGCTTACCTCGCAACCCAAACCTCTTCACCCCTTTCGTGGGTGACACTCGCAAGAACACGTGATCGCTCATGGAGAACTCCAAGGGTCTGCGTCTCCGATCTGCATAACTCTTCTGACGATCCTGAGCCTCTGACAGCCTGCGTCTGATAGCACGGACTAGCTCTGCGTCATGCTGAATACTCTGAGGACCTAGCAACTGAGATTCCCCAATCTCTACCCAAAGGGTGGGTGTCCTGCAAGCTCTACCATACAACGCCTTGAAAGGTGCCATCTGAATAGCCGAATGATAGCTATTATTATAAACAAACTCAACCAAATGCAGGTAATCCTCCCAGTTGCCTCCAAAGTCCATAACGCAAGACCTCAACAAATCCTCCAGTGTCTGAATGGTACGCTCAGACTGTCCGTCCGTCTGCGGATGAAAGACTGTACTGAATCGAAGCTCGGTACCCATGGCCTGCTGCAAACTCTGCCAAAACCGCGAAGTGAAACGCGGGTCTCTGTCTGATATGATGCTCAGAGGAACACCATGTAATCTGACAATCTCACGGGAGTACAACTCTGCCAGCTTGTCCAGAGAATCCATCCTCTGAATCCCCAAGAAATGAGCGGATTTGGTTAATCGATCAACGATCACCCAAATCGCATCGTGTCTTCTACGAGACCTCGGTAGACCAACAACGAAATCCATCGTGATGTGCTCCCATTTCCACTCAGGAATAGGGATCTTCTGTAGTAATCCAGCAGGTCTCTGATGCTCGGCCTTCACCTGCTGGCACACCAGACATCTAGCAACAAAATCCGCGATGTATTTCTTCATACCGTTCCACCAATAGGAACGTCTCAAATCTCGGTACATTCGGGTTCCACCTGGATGAATAGCAAACCGAGATCGATGAGCCTCCTGAAGCAACTCCTCCATAACCGAATATGACTTAGGTACACACAATCTCCCTCGGAAATATAGAATACCCTTGTCATCACGTGTAAAGTCAGTCTGCTGCTCGGAGGCTATCCGGCTACCTAGGAACTGCAAATGCTGATCACCAGCCTGAGCCTCTCTGATCTTCGTCCTGATCGAAGACTGAGCAACCATAGTCACCAACAATCCTTTCTCTGTCTGACCCAGCTCTTCCAGTCCCAATTCTGAGAAGCTCTGAACTAAATCGGTGACCATAACCCGGTGACAAGCCAGAACACTCCGGGATTTTCTACTGAGTGCATCTGCAACTACATTAGCTTTTCCTGGATGGTAGCTAATAGTACAGTCATAATCCTTCAGGAATTCCATCCATCTTCTCTGACGAAGATTTAGCTCCTTCTGAGTGAACAAATACTTGAGGCTCTTGTGATCCGTGAAAATCTCAAACGTGACACCGTAGAGATGATGTCTCCATATCTTCAGAGCAAAAATAATGGCTGCAAACTCTAAGTCATGAACTGGATAATTCTTCTCATGCTCCTTCAGCTGACGAGAAGCATAAGAGACTACCCGTCCATGCTGCATCAAGACTGCACCCAAACCCTGATGTGAAGCGTCAGTGTAGAGTACAAATCCGTCCTCGCCTGAAGGTAACACCAATACAGGTGCAGACACCAATCGTCGCTTGAGCTCCTGAAAACTAGTCTCGCAAGCTTCTGTCCAAACAAATTTCACGCCTTTTCTGGTCAGACGTGTCAACGGTGAAGCGATACTGGAAAACCCCTCAACAAACCAGCGATAATAACCAGCCAATCCGAGAAAACTGCGCACCTCCTGAACTGACTTAGGCTGCTCCCAACTGGTGACAGCCTCGATCTTCTGGGGATCTATGGAAATACCTCTACTGGAAACAACGTGTCCGAGAAAACCCATAGAAGACAACCAGAAAGCACACTTGCTAAACTTTGCATACAATTGCTCCCGTCGGAGTGTCTCTAGAACGATACGAAGGTGGCGCGCATGTTCCTCCTCAGAACGGGAGTAAATCAGGATGTCATCAATGAAAACAATAACAAACTGATCCAAATACTCCATAAACACCCGATTCACAGATCCATAAATACTGCAGGAGCATTGGTAAGGCCAAATGGCATTACCAAAAACTCGTAATGTCCGTACCGGGTGCGGAAAGCTGTCTTCTGAATATCCGAATCCCTGACCCTCAACTGATGATATCCAGACTGCAAATCAATTTTAGAATACACTGAGGTATCCTTCAACTGATCAAACAAATCCTCAATACGAGGTAGAGGATACTTGTTCTTGATGGTCACAGCATTCAACTGCCTGTAGTCGATGCATAACCTCATAGAACCATCCTTCTTCTTGACGAACAAAACTGGTGAACCCCATGGGGATACACTAGGATGAATGAATCCCCTGTCAAGCAACTCTTGAAGCAGGACCTTTAGCTCGTCCAACTCCTTAGGCGCCATACGATACGGAGCCTTTGATGCCAGCGCAGTCCCCGAAATCAACTCAATCACAAACTCAACTTGCCTTCTAGGAGGCAAACCAAGTAGCTCCTCTGGAAATACGTCTGGAAACTCTTGGACCACTGGAACATCCGAGAGTTGAGGGCTACTGCTACCATCAGTGCTGATCAATGACAATAGAAAACCCTGACATCCATGCGACATAAGCTTCTGAGCTTGAAGTGTAGAGATAATAGAAATCCCATCATCTCTGGTGCCAATGAATTTCCATGAGGGTTGGTTCGGAGGCCGAAACATGACCACCCTCGCTTGGCAATCAACTGTGGCATGATAAGCCGCCAATGAATCCATGCCCAGAATGATATCAAATTCTACCATCTCGAGAACTGACAAATCCATGGTGAGGGTATAATTGTCGAAGTCCAATGGACACGCCTTGACTTCCTGCGTGATATCTAATACCTCACCGGATGGTAGAGACACTGATAAACGTTGTGATCTAAAGGTAGGCAATCTACTAATTTTTCCCATAAATAGTCGTGATATGAAAGAATTAGAACTACCAGTATCAACAAGTAATTCAGCAGGAAATGCATAAATCGAAATCATACCACGAAAGACCGATCCATCGGCCCGCTGTGCCTCCTCTCTGGTGACTGCATAAACTCGGCCCGTCTCTGTAGCCGAAGGTGGCAACGCTAAAATTGGCTGCGGTTGAGCAGATGAAGGTCCAGCAGTCTGATGGGGATGATATCCAGAAGGCCCAACAGACTGCTGAGACTGATAACCAGAAGCTCCAACCGGCGGTTGATGCTGATAAACTGCAGGCTGGTATGCTGGACGTGGCTGCTGATAGTATGATCCTGTCCCAGAATATTGAGACCCCACTGGTGTAACGACCCAGAAAATTCTCTCAATATTTTCTTTAAAAATATTGATCATGTCTAGATAGTCTTGAGGAACCTAGAAATACTAGTACGACCTTTAGCCTAGTTATCCATGATTTTTCCCTATTTAAATTGAGAAGCTAAGTACTAATGGGTCTTATATGGGCTTTTCTAGTACCATGGTTATTAGTGAATTTTAGGTGAAATTTAATATAAATATAAATGGGTTTTAATTAGGAATATTAGCATGATCATGGGTGAATTTTTGAGGAATTTTTGGAAATAAGAAAAATAAAAATAAAAATAAAAATAAAAATAAAAATAAAAACAAAGTGCATGCACCAAGGATTGAACCTTGGACCTATGGTACCACCATGCATGCACTAACCAATTCACCTAGCAAGGGAGTGCTAGTAGAGAATGAAGTGGATTTTAGTTAATGGTAGGGGATATGAAGAGACACCATGTGAAGAAGATGAAAAGACACTTGTGAAGAGACAAAAGGACATTATAAATAGATCTCTTCTTCCCCCTTCCTTCTTCTCCTAGCCAAAACTCCACAAGGAGATTTTCTTTGGAAAAACTCCACAAGGAGACTCCTTTTTTAAGATCTAGGTTCTCTTACAAGGCTACAAGGACAAGGAGGGTTCAAGTGTCAAAGGGATTTTCAATTTCCTTCTCTTTTTTTTAAGGTCTATAAACTAAGATAACCCAAGGTAAGACTCCCTCACCTGTGGTATAATAGTTTTCGAGTTATTTTCATGATGCAATGTTTTGTTTGGACTATATGTGGAGAAAACCAAAGTTAGGACCCTTGAAACTTTCGGCCACCATAGGTTTCTATGGTTGGGTTTGGATCTAACTCTCAAATGATGTT
Source organism: Boesenbergia rotunda (assembly GCA_024364735.1). Classification (NCBI taxonomy): domain Eukaryota; kingdom Viridiplantae; phylum Streptophyta; class Magnoliopsida; order Zingiberales; family Zingiberaceae; genus Boesenbergia; species Boesenbergia rotunda. Next base: position 402,780 of record JAGFNQ010001812.1, on the reverse strand, counting down.
TCTTATGTTTTCTCATGTTGTAAAAGGTGTTGATAGGGGTTTATGTGAAAGTTTTACATGGTTTAGGGCCCATATAAATTTTGGCCAAGAGGAGTTTTAGGGCAAAGAAGTTAGGTTTAACTCCAAGCAAGGGTTCAAATGACTCCCATGTTATTATATGTAAGGTAATAGATGTGACTTGGGCATTTTATAAATTTTTCATGGGCTTGTGATCCTCTTTGAGTTTCGGCCAACTCATGATTTAGGGATAGGACTTGGAGTTAAATCCAAATAAGGGATCAAATGGTTTTTCTATGGCATAGTATGTATGGTATAGAATGTAATCATGACCTATATGAATTTTTCATGGACTTATTGTCCTTTAGGGTTTCGGCCAAGACCCTAATTTAGGGTTTGGTTTGGGTTAAGGTCTCAAGGAGGCTTGAGTATAGGTTATTAAGATGTAAGTATATGATTAAGTAAGATGTAAGAATTTTTATGTGACCTAAAACCCTAGCTTCATGTAAGATGTATCATGACTTCGTACGTTAGGTCATGTGCTATGATTATTCATAAATGTTTAGACCATGTGCCATGAACCTAGGGGATATGTATCATATATGAAAAGATCTATGTATGTTTTCCTATATACCATGATAATGCCTGCTTGATGAATGAAGATGCTAATTAAGTATGTATGCCATGCTTTAGGAATAATATGTATGTATGCCATGATTTATGAATGATATGTATGTATGCCATGTTTTGTGAATGACATGTATGTATGCCATGCGTTATGAATAATATGTACGTATGCTATGTTTAAGAATGAAGATGATGAATGAAAATGATAACCATGGCTCTAAGACAAATGAGATAAGCATGACATACCTTCTGAATGAGAATAATGAATGATGATGAATGTTCATGCCTTTAAGGCATCATGATGATAAGTATGAATGATGAAATGTTAAGTATGTTTATGTCATGCTAAGGGATGGGCACCTTAAGAACGCCTCGGTTCTGGACTACCGTAGCTGTCCACGGTTCTGGAACTACCGCAGCTGTTCCTATTCTTATGTCAAGTTTTATGAAACAAGATTCTGTTTATGTCATGTATGCCTATGAATGATGAAGCATGTGAAGTTATTTTACTTTATGAATGGGCTTGTACCGAACCGAAGTATGGGTCCAAGGGATGGGCACCTTAAGAACGCCCCGGTTTTGGACTACTGACTATGCTGTCCACGGTTCTGGCACTACCGAAGCTGTGCAACAGGGATGGGCACCTTAAGAACGCCCCGGTTCAGGGACTACTGACTATGCTGTCCTTACCCTAGTAGGTCGGGGCTCGCTACCTCGTATTTACTTAGGGATGCGCGCTTATGATGTATGTATGTGGTACAAGCCGGGGACCCCTATGATGTTATGATTATGTTTAAGTATTTATAACTATGGTTTTCAAATTAAGCATCCTTATGATATATGCATTTGACTCATGCATTCATTCATGTTATGCATTATGCCATGATGGACAATGTTTTATGTTTATGTTTTATGTTTATATCTATGCCATGTATCATGCCATGCTAAGTATGTTTTATGTTTATATCTATGCCATGTATCATGCCATGCTAAGTATGTTTTATGTTTATATCTACGCCATGTATCATGCCATGCTAAGTATGTTTTATGTTTATATCTATGTCATGTATCATGCCATGCTAAGTATGTTTTATGTTTATCTCTATGCCATGTATCATGTCATGCTAAGTATATTTATGTTTATGCTTATGCCATGTATCATGCCATGTTAATTATATTTATGTTTATGTTTATGCCATGTATCATGCCATGTTAAATATATTTATGTTTATGTTTATGCCATGTATCATGCCATGTTAAGTAAGTTATGTTTATATGTATGCCATGTATCATACCATGCTAAGGATGGTTTATGTTTTATGCTTATGATTCATGCTAAGCACCAAGTTATGTTAATGTTTTGTGTGCTTATGATTAAGTGACGAATGGTTTTAGTGAGTAGGAAAGAGTCTTACTAAGCCTATGTGTTTATAGTCTTATTTCCTTATACCGCAGATCAAGCAATAGGACAATAGGGGAAGCAGCAGGAGGGACAAGAGTATGTGTGTGGTAGTGACTTGGCCAAGAAAAATATATTTACAAGTCTTATGCTAAATCTTTACGTTTGCTACTTATGTGCCTAATGGATGGCTTATGTGACTTCATGACATGATGATAAGTATGATGATAAAAATGCTAAGTTCCTATGTCACTATGTTAGGAAAGATAGCTAGGTGCATGTATGTGTAAGTTTAACTTATTCAGCTGCATTACGATGTTCACATGCCCCTACGTATGTTAGCGTAACGCCGCTTTATGAAAGATAAAAAAAGCGGGCATTATAGGTTGGTATCAGAGCAGTTACCATCTCACTACACACACATCAAGCCCTCTTCCTGCCGCTTCCAAATAAGTACCTCTATGTATACCTTATGTTCTTTTATGATGTTCTTTTATGATTCAGGAATATGTAAGTATGGATAATATTTTATGATTCTAGAATATGTAAGTATGGATGATATTTTAGGATTCTAGAAAATGCAAGTATGGATGATACCTTATGATTTTAGAATATCAAGTATGGATGATACCTTATGATTCAGGAATATGTAAGTATGGATGATATTTTATGATTCTAGAATATGCAAGTATGAAGGATATATTTTAGGATAGCAAGTACTTTTAGGATATGTAAGGTGAACGATACTTTACCTCAGTTTTAGGAAATTCAAATACTTTAGAATTGGATATGCGGGTAGGAATAACAATAACTTAGATTAGCCTTACTGATCTTTTATATGTGAGTGATAGTGAGCGAGAGTGATTCGAGGAGATTATCTGTATGAGTGTCATGACGGTCTGGAACTAAGAAGAGTTATGAACCAAAGCAAGTTTGTACTGTTGATGAAAGACGTATATTAATATTTAGCGATGAGCCTAGAGTAAAGAGAGGATAGTGCTTTATTAATGGAGACTTATTAGCTATAGTATTAAGGGGGTAGAGTATTTAGTGTGGGTATTCTAAGAGATTATAGTAGTTATGAAATGAAGACTTAGGGATGTATATCTATTATGAACAGATTAAGGTGTAAGTTATTTGACTTTTTAAATAGATATATATATAGTAGTAGCAATAGAGTAATATTCTTGATAAGAAGGATAGAGGGTAAGAACTAGATATGCAAAAGAAGGAGTGATAGAGATCAGCGAATAAGACCTTAGTTATAACCCTGTATGAAGGAACCAGATGTTAATGTTATCAAAGGCAAGAATGTAGTAAGGACTCTAGGTCAAGCAAACTTACTAGGTGAAATGATCTAATCAAGTATAGGTTTTGGAAAAAGATTGATATAGGAATATTTTATAAATTCTTGTAATAATATATATATATTATATATATATATATATATATATATATATATATAATAATGAGAGAGAGTTTGGTAAAGAATAGTATTAGCTTTATGAAATTTGGTAAAGAAGATATTAGATACTCGTTGCTTAAAAGTAAGGTTATAGAGAAGTAAGATATGGAGATCATAAGAATGTGAAAATTTGGGATTAGAGTGGAGGAAGCATGACCGGTAAATGAGAAAAGGTATTTGGATTTGTGAAAGAAGACTATGGAAAGATGGAATAACAAAATAAAGAGCAAAAGTAAAGATGACAATGTAATAGGAAAAAAAAATTTGTAAGATAGAGAATGTGGTACATATATATTGTGCGAAAAGTACTAAGAGTATTTCCAGAAAAAAAAGGATGTTTATTGTAGGAAGAGCGGAGCAAAAAGTCAGATGAAGTAATAATAAAAATTGTTTATTGTGTTTAGGTCGATAAAAAGTAAAGAGTTTGACATGTTTTATTTAGTTTAAACTAGATAGTAAAATCTTGAATACAAGTGTTTCGAGTTAGCTTTTAGGTTAGCATAGATTATTAGTCAAAGACTAGTTATCTAGTAATGAGTTTAAATATAGTATTTTAGGAATTTAATTGAGAAATTTTAGCATAATTAACAGAGACGGTATGCATTATAGGTTAGGTAGTTAAAACAAAGTAAGTAGCTCAAATAACTAGAATAGGAAGTAATATGATAAGCGATACATGAGTTTATGTACTATGAGAAGTTATGTTACATAGAAACGAATATACTATTAAAATAGATAATAAAAGAAAGAATAATAAAGTAAGAATAGTTCTCGGAAAAAAAAGGGGTAACGAGATTCGAGTAGAAAGGAGAAAGAGTTTGTACTTATATAAAGCTGTAATTATGTTGTCGAGGAGTAGATTTGAAGTATGATATGAATGTAATAAAAGAGATCATATAATAATAATCGTAATTTTCGTTTAGTTTAATACAGATAAAAGATGTATGTGAGAAGCAGAGACATTGAAATCAGTTCCAATTGAGAAGAGCTTCGGAGTAATAAGTTGGTGCATAGATGATAAACTTGTGCATAGTAAGTGAAAGTTAGAGTCTTGTTTGAAGTAGCAAATTAACAAGGAATACGTTAAATTATACTCTTTCGTGTATAGCTTAATAGTAGACAAAATTTTGACAATAAGTAATAGAAACAGTGATAAACAATTAGAGCTAGAGAAAAAAAACAAATTGCAAGAGAATACATGTAGATGGTTGTCAAACTACTAAGATTTGCTATAACGCGTATGGAAAAAAAATGTTTGAGATTAAATCATAGTTATGTATTAGAAGCACCTAAATATAGAGATGTAGCATAACGAATAGAATGATATGATAGCACGAAGAGTAGAAGCAGTTATTATGATACTTAGAAATCCTAAAGATGTAGCAATTTTGATCTAAGAGTTGCATAACTAATAGACAAAAGCTAAGGAACAAGGAGGTACCTTTAGTCAAGGTCCTATGGCAAAGTCAACGGTTCGAGGAAGGTACCTGGGAACGCGAGGACGAGAGGAGACGCAAGTACCCGGAGATATTCTAAGTTCGAGGACGAACTTTCACGAGGTATGGGGGATTGTAACGACCCGAAAAATTCTCTCAATATTTTCTTTAAAAATATTGATCATGTCTAGATAGTCTTGAGAAACCTAGAAATACTAGTACGACCTTTAGCCTAGTTATCCATGATTTTTTCTTATTTAAATTGAGAAGCTAAGTACTAATGGGCCTTATATGGGCTTTTCTAGTACCATGGTTATTAGTGGATTTTAGGTAGAATTTAATATAAATATAAATGGGTTTTAATTAGGAATATTAGCATGATCATGGGTGAATTTTTGAGGAATTTCGAAATAAGAAAAATAAAAATAAAAATAAAAATAAAATAAAACAAAGTGCATGCACCAAGGATTGAACCTTGGACCTATGGTACCACCATGCATGCACTAACCAATTCACCTAGCAAGGAGTGCTAGTAAAGAATGAAGTGGATTTTAGTTAATGGTAGGGGATGTGAAGAGACACCATGAGAAGAAGATGAAAAGGCACTTGTGAAGAGACAAAAGGACATTATAAATAGATCACTTCTTCCCCCTTCCTTCTTCTCCTAGCCGAAACTCCACAAGGAGATTTTCTTTGGAAAAACTCCACAAGGAGACTCCTTTTTTAAGATCTAGGTTCTCTTACAAGGCTACAAGGGCAAGGAGGGTTCAAGTGTCAAAGGAATTTTCAATTTCCTTCTCTTTTTTTTAAGGTCTAAAAACCAAGATAACCCAAGGTAAGACTCCCTCACCTGTGGTATAATAGTTTCCGAGTTATTTTCATGATGAAATATTTTGTTTGGACTATATGTGGAGAAAACCAAAGTTAGGACCCTTGAAACTTTCGGCCACCATAGGTTTCTATGGTTGGGTTTGGATCTAACTCTCAAATGATGTTTCTTATGTTTTCTCATGTTGTAAAAGGTGTTGATAGGGGTTTATGTGAAAGTTTTACATGGTTTAGGGCCCATATAACTTTCGGCCAAGAGGAGTTTTAGGGCAAAGAAGTTAGGTTTAACTCCAAGCAAGGGTTCAAATGACTCCCATGTTATTATATGTAAGGTAATAGATGTGACTTGGGCATTTTATGAATTTTTCATGGGCTTGTGATCCTCTTGAGTTTCGGCCAACTCATGATTTAGGGATAGGACTTGGAGTTAAATCCAAATAAGGGATCAAATGGTTTTTCTATGGCATAGTATGTATGGTATGAATGTAATCACGACCTATATGAATTTTTCATGGACTTATTGTCCTTTAGGGTTTCGGCCAAGACCCTAATTTAGGGTTTGGTTTGGGTTAAGGTCTCAAGGAGGCTTGAGTATAGGTTATTAAGATGTAAGTATATGATTAAGTAAGATGTAAGAATTTTTATGTGACCTAAAACCCTAGCTTCATGTAAGATGTATCATGACTTCGTACGTTAGGTCATGTGCTATGATTATTCATAAATGTTTAGACCATGTGCATGAACCTAGGGGATATGTATCATATATGAAAAAATCTATGTATGTTTTCCTATATACCATGATCATGCCTGCTTGATGAATGAAGATGCTAATTAAGTATGTATGCCATGCTTTAGGAATAATATGTATGTATGGCCATGATTTATGAATGATATGTATGTATGCCATGTTTTGTGAATGACATGTATGTATGCCATACGTTATGAATAATATGTACGTATGCTATGTTTAAGAATGAAGATGATGAATGAAAATGATAACCATGGCTCTAAAACAAATGAGATAAGCATGACATACCTTCTGAATGAGAATAATGAATGATGATGAATGTCATGCCTTTAAGGCATCATGATGATAAGTATGAATGATGAAATGTTAAGTATGTTTATGTCATGCTAAGGGATGGGCACCTAAGAACGCCTCGGTTCTGGACTACCGTAGCTGTCCACGGTTCTGGAACTACCGCAGCTGTTCATATTCTTATGTCAAGTTTATGAAACAAGATTCTGTTTATGTCATGTATGCTATGAATGATGAAGCATGTGAATTATGTTACTTTATGAATGGCTTGTACCGAACCGAAGTATGGGTCCAAGGGATGGGCACCTTAAGAACGCCCCCGGTTTGGACTACCGACTATGCTGTCCACGTTCTGGCACTACCGAAGCTGTGCAACAGGGATGGGCACCTAAGAACACCCCGGTTCAGGGACTACTGACTATGCTGTCCTTACCCTAGTAGGTCGGGGCTCGCTACCTCGTATTTACTTAGGGATGCGCGCTTATGATGTATGTATGTGGTACAAGCCGGGGACCCCAATGATGTTATGATTATGTTTAAGTATTTATAACTATGGTTTTCAAATTAAGCATCCTTATGATATATGCATTTGACTCATGCATTCATTCATGTTATGCATTATGCCATGATGGACAATGTTTTATGTTTATATCTATGCCATGTATCATGCCATGCTAAGTATGTTTTATGTTTATATCTATGCCATGTATCATGCATGCTAAGTATGTTTTATGTTTATATCTATGCCATGTATCATGCCATGCTAAGTATGTTTTATGTTTATATCTATGCCATGTATCATGCCATGCTAAGTATGTTTTATGTTTATCTCTATGCCATGTATCATGCCATGCTAAGTATATTTTATTTACTATGCCATGTATCATGCCATGCTAAGTATATTTTATGTTTATGTTATGCATGTATATGCCATGTAAGTATGTTTTATGTTTATGTTATGCCATGTATCATGCCATGTTAAGTATTTATGTTTATGTTTATGCCATGTATCATGCCATGTTAAGTAAGTTATGTTTATATGTATGCCATGTATCATGCATGCTAAGGATGGTTTATGTTTTATGCTTATGATCATGCTAAGCACCAAGTTATGTTAATGTTTTGTGTGCTTATGATTAAATGACGAATGGTTTTAGTGAGTAGGAAAGAGTTTACT
>JAGFNQ010001812.1:353752-394407 GCA_024364735.1 Boesenbergia rotunda | reverse complement strand
TTATATGTGAGTGATAGTGAGCGAGAGTGATTCGAGGAGATTATCTGTATGAGTGTCATGACGGTCTGGAACTAAGAAGAGTTGTGAACCAAAGCAAGTTTGTCCGTTGATGAAAGTCGGATATTAATATTTAGCGATGAGCCTAGATAAAGAGAGGATTGTGCTTTATTAATGGAGACTTATTAGCTATGTATTAAGGAGTAGAGTATTTAGTGTAGATATTCTAAGAAAGATTATAGTAGTGATGAAATGAAGACTTAGGGATGTATATCTATTAGGAACAGATTAAGGTGTAAGTTATTTGACTTTTTAAATAGATATATATATAGTAGTAGCAATAGAGTAATATTCTTGATATAAGAAGGATAGAGGGTAAGAAACTAGATATGCAAAAGAAGGGTGATAGAGATCAGCGAATAGGACCTTAGTTATAACCCTGTATGAAGGAACTAGATGTTAATGTTATCAAAGGCAAGAAATGTAGTAAGACTCTAGGTCAAGCAAACTTACTAGGTGAAATGATCTAATCAAGTATAGGTTTTGGAAAAAGATTGATATAGGAATATTTTATAAATTCTTGTAATATATAATATATATATATATATATATATATATATATATATAATGAGAGAGAGTTTTGTAAAGAATAGTATTAGCTTTATGAAATTTGGTAAAGAAGATATTAGATACTCGTTGCTTAAAAGTAAGGTTATAGAGAAGTAAGATATGGAGATCATAAGAATGTGAAAATTTTGGGATTAGAGTGGAGGAAGCATGACCGGTAAATGAGAAAAGGTATTTGGATTTGTGAAAGAAGACTATGGAAAGATGGAATAAGCAAAAGTAAAGATGACAAGCGAAAGTAAAGATGACAATGTAATAGGAAAAAATTTTGTAAGGTAGAGAATGTGGTACATATATATTGTGCGAAAAGTACTAAGAGTATTTCCAGAAAAAAAAGGATGTTTATTGTAGGAAGAGCGGAGCAAAAAGTCAGATGAAGTAATAATAAAAATTGTTTATTGTGTTTAGGTCGATAAAAAGTAAAGAGATTGGCATGTTATATTTAGTTTAAACTAGATAGTAAAATCTTGAATACAAGTGTTTCGAGTTAGCTTTTAGGTTAGCATAGATTATTAGTCAAAGACTAGTTATCTGGTAATGAGTTTAAATATAGTATTTTAGGAGTTTAATTGAGAAATTTTAGCATAATTAACAGAGACGGTATGCATTATAGGTTAGGTAGTTAAAACAAAGTAAGTAGCTCAAATAACTAGAATAGGAAGTAATATGATAAGCGATACATGAGTTTATGTACTATGAGAAGTTATGTTACATAGAAACGAATATACTATTAAAATAGATAATAAAAGAAAGAATAATAAAGTAAGAATAGTGCTCGGAAAAAAAAGGGGTAACGAGATTCGAGTAGAAAGGAGAAAGAGTTTGTACTTATATAAAGCTGTAATTATGTTGTCGAGGAGTAGATTTGAAGTATGATACTGAATGTAATAAAAGAGAATCATATAATAATAATCGTAATTTTCGTTTAGTTTAATACAGATAAAAGATGTATGTGAGAAGCAGAGACATTGAAATCAGTTCCAATTGAGAAGAGCTTCGGAGTAATAAGTTGGTGCATAGATGATAAACTTGTGCATAGTAAGTGAAAGTTAGAGTCTTGTTTGAAGTAGCAAATTAACCAGGAATACGTTAAATTATACTCTTTCGTGTATAGCTTAATAGTAGACAAATTTTGACAATAAGTAATAGAAACAGTGATAAACAATTAGAGCTAGAGAAAAAAAAACAAATTGCAAGAGAATACATGTAGATGGTTGTCAAACTACTAAGATTTGCTATAACGCGTATGAAAAAAAATGTTTGAGATTAAGTCATAGTTATGTATTAGAAGCACCTAAATATAGAGATGTAGCATAACGAATAGAATGATATGATAGCACGAAGAGTAGAAGCAGTTATTATGGTACTTAGAAATCCTAAAGATGTAGCAATTTTGATCTAAGAGTTGCATAACTAATAGACAAAAGCTAAGGAACAAGGAGGTACCTTTAGTAAAGGTCCTATGGCAAAGCTAACGGTTCGAGGAAGGTACCTGGGAACGCGAGGACGAGAGGAGACGCAAGTACCCAGAGATATTCTAAGTTCGAGGATGAACTTTCAAGAGGTATGGGGGATTGTAACGACCCGAAAAATTCTCTCAATATTTTCTTTAAAAATATTGATCATGTCTAGATAGTCTTGAGGAACCTAGAAATACTAGTACGACCTTTAGCCTAGTTATCCATGATTTTTCCCTATTTAAATTGAGAAGCTAAGTACTAATGGGCCTTATATGAGCTTTTCTAGTACCATGGTTATTAGTGGATTTTAGGTGAAATTTAATATAAATATAAATGGGTTTTAATTAGGAATATTAGCATGATCATGGGTGAATTTTTGAGGAATTTTCGGAAATAAGAAAAATAAAAATAAAAACAAAGTGCATGCACCAAGGATTGAACCTTGGACCTATGGTACCACCATGCATGCACTAACCAATTCACCTAGTAAGGTAGTGCTAGTAGAGAATGAAGTGGATTTTAGTTAATGGTAGGGGATGTGAAGAGACACCATCTGAAGAAGATGAAAAGGCACTTGTGAGGAGACAAAAGGACATTATAAATAGATCTCTTCTTCCCCCTTCCTTCTTCTCCTAGCCGAAACTCCACAAGGAGATTTTCTTTGGAAAAACTCCACAAGGAGACTCCCTTTTTAATATCTAGGTTCTGTTACAAGGCTACAAGGGCAAGGAGGGTTCAAGTGTCAAAGGGATTTTCAATTTCCTTCTCTTTTTAAGGTCTAAAAACTAAGATAACCCAAGGTAAGACTCCCTCACCTGTGGTATAATAGTTTCCGAGTTATTTTCATGATGAAATGTTTTGTTTGGACTATATGTGGAGAAAACCAAAGTTAGGACCCTTGAAACTTTCGGCCACCATAGGTTTCTATGGTTGGGTTTGGATCTAACTCTCACATGATGTTTCTTATGTTTTCTCATGTTGTAAAAGGTGTTGATAGGGGTTTATGTGAAAGTTTTACATGGTTTAGGGCCCATATAACTTTCGGCCAAGAGGAGTTTTAGGGCAAAGAAGTTAGGTTTAACTCCAAGCAAGGGTTCAAATGACTCCCATGTTATTATATGTAAGGTAATAGATGTGACTTGGGCATTTTATGAATTTTTCATGGGCTTGTGATCCTCTTTGAGTTTCGGCCAACTCATGATTTAGGGATAGGACTTGGAGTTAAATCCAAATAAGGGATCAAATGGTTTTTCTATGGCATAGTATGTATGGTATGGAATGTAATCATGACCTATGTGAATTTCTCATGGACTTATTGTCCTTTAGGGGTTCGGCTAAGACCCTAATTTAGGGTTTGGTTTGGGTTAAGGTCTCAAGGAGGCTTGAGTATAGGTTATTAAGATGTAAGTATATGATTAAGTAAGATGTAAGAATTTTTATGTGACCTAAAACTCTAGCTTCATGTAAGATGTATCATGACTTCGTACGTTAGGTCATGTGCTATGATTATTCATAAATGTTTAGACCATGTGTCATGAACCTAGGGGATATGTATCATATATGAAAAGATCTATGTATGTTTTCCTATATACCATGATCATGCCTGCTTGATGAATGAAGATGCTAATTAAGTATGTATGTCATGCTTTAGGAATAATATGTATGTATGCCATGATTTATGAATGATATGTATGTATGCCATGATCTATGAATGATATGTATGTATGCCATGTTCTGTGAATGACATGTATGTATGCCATGCGTTATGAATAATATGTACGTATGCTATGTTTAAGAATGAAGATGATGAATGAAAATAATAACCATGGTTCTAAGACAAATGAGATAAGCATGACATACCTTCTGAATGAGAATAATGAATGATGATGAATGTGCATGCCTTTGAGGAATCATGATGATAAGTATGAATGATGAAATGTTAAGTATGTTTATGTCATGCTAAGGGATGGGCATCTTAAGAACGCCTCGGTTCTGGACTACCGTAGCTGTCCACAGTTCTGGAACTACCACAGCTGTTCCTATTCTTATGTCAAGTTTTATGAAACAAGATTATGTTTATGTCATGTATGCCTATGAATGATGAAGCATGTGAAGTTATTTTACTTTATGAATGGGCTTGTACCGGACCGAAGTATGGGTCCAAGGGATGGGCACCTTAAGAACGCCCCGGTTCTGGACTACCGACTATGCTATCCACGGTTCTGGCACTACCGAAGCTGTGCAATAGGGATGGGCACCTTAAGAACGCCCCGGTTCTGGGACTACCGACTATGCTGTCCTTACCCTAGTAGGTCGGGGCTCTCTATCTCGTATTTACTTAGGGATGGGCGCTTATGATGTATGTATGGGATACAAGCCGGGGACCCCAATGATGTTATGATTAGGTTTAAGTATTTATAACTATGGTTTTCAAATTAAGCATCCTTATGATATTTGCATTTAACTCATGCATTCATTCATGTTATGCATTATGCCATGATGGACAATGTTTTATGTTTATGTTTTATGTTTATATCTATGTCATGTATCATGCCATGCTAAGTATGTTTTATGTTTATATCTATGCCATATATCATGCCATGCTAAGTATGTTTTATATTTATATCTATGCCATGTATCATGCCATGCTAAGTACGTTTTATGTTTATCTCTATGCCATGTATCATGCCATGCTAAGTATGTTTTATGTTTATATTTATGCCATGTATCATGTCATAATAAGTATGTTTATGCTTATGTTCATGATAAGAAATATGCCATGATAAGTATGATTATGCTTATGTTCATGTTAAGATTTATGCAATGATAAGTATGTGATGCTCATGTTTACGTTAAGAGTAAGCTTATGTTTTATGTTCAGAATTATGCTATGATGAATGTTTCATATGTTTATGTATGATATGACGTATGGTTTTAGTGAGTAGGAAAGGGTCTTACTAAGCATATGTGCTTATAATCTTATGTTCTTATACCACAGATCAAGAAAGAGGTTATGAAGGGAAGCAGCAGGAGGGGCTAGTGTGTGTGTGTGGCAACGACTTGGCAAAAGAAAAGAAAAGATCCTATGTCTTTCCCCCTTTACATGATGACCATGCAAACATGTTTAAGAATGATGCTATATGATTAAGAATGAATGCTAAGTTTACGATGTCACTATGTTTAAGAATGATAGCTATGAATGTGTTAACATGATTTAAGTTATAAGTGCATGGTTTAAACGCATGTGGATAAAGTTTTAAAATTATTCCGCTGCATTAAGAAGTCCATATGCGTATATGTATGTCACGTAGCGCCGCCGTAAGGCTGAAAATGGGCGGGCGTTACAACAACATGGAAAACACATGCTTTTGGTACCCAAATCTTAGATCCACAAGAATCAATTAAGTACTTCTTTGGTACTCAAGCCTTTTTTCCCTTAACCCCTTGTCTCCTAGAGGCACCCTTCCTATCCATAAGTGAAACAAAGACAACTTCCTTGGTCTTTGGCCTATAACCTAACCCGGCCTTGTTATAAAAGGCTCTTTGGTTATTTATTATCATGTCAAGGTTGCTAGAGCCAACTTGAAACTTTCTAAGTGCCTTGGTTAGGTCTCCTACCTTTTTCTTTAGCTCCTTATTTTCATTTTCAACACATATATCATTTGACATAGTAGAAAAAGCATGCAAATCTTTCTTAAGTTTTGTAGATTCTACTTTAAGCATGGCAACTTCATCCTTTAAGTCCTTAATTTTTCTCCTAGCTTTAGCCAAATCCATATTTGTACTAGAAATGATCTTGACAAGAGTAGAGGAGGGTAGACTATATACCTCACTTACCGACGCCTCGGATTCGGATGATGATGATGATGAGCCACTTTCATCTTCACTACTTGAGCTTCCCTCATCATCGGATGACTCCAAATGGTCCACTCCCATAAGTGCAAAGTGGGACACGTGCTCCTCTTCCTCCTCTGAGGATGATGGATCATCCCAAGTAGCCTTGAGGTTTGTGGCACTCTTCTCTCTTCCTTTTGATCTCTTCTTGTCACCCCTCTTCATTTCCTCCTTTTCTTCTCTTCTCTTTAGTTGGGGACACTCATTCTTCATGTGTCCCTCTTGGTGACAGTTGTAGCAAATTATCTCCTTCCCTTTGCTCTTACTCTTTGAACCTTTCCTAGCATAAGACTTGTTAGAAAAATTTTTAAACGCTCTACGCATTTTTCTTACCATGAAGGTCTCTTGGTAGCTATCCATAGAGACACTAGACTCCTTCGATTCGGATTATGAGGAGTAGATCACCTTCTTCTTCTCCTTCTTCTTTTTCCTTTCCTTCTCTATAACAAATGCTACACCTTTTTCTTTAGAAGAGAGGTTACCTTGCTCATGTAATTCGAATTCACAAAACAAATCATCTAACTTGACCATAGATAAATCCCTTGATACTTTGTAGGCATCAACCATTGATGCCCACAATGTAGTCCGAGGGAAAGATTGCAAGACATACCTCACGAGATCCAATTTTTCAACTTTCTCACCAATTACATGTAGTACGTTGATGATCCCCTTGTCTCTCCCATGTATTTGGCTCACGGTCTCGTTGGTCTTCATGGAGAGCGATTGTAGTTGAGCAACTAGTAGATCCTTCTTAGCCCTTCTTGACTCGTTGGACCCTTCATTGAGTTCGACGAGTTTCTCCCATAATTCCTTGGTGCTCTTGAAAGGCCCCACCTTGTTGAGTTGTTCCATTGAAAGTCCGCATTGAAGCGTGGTGGTGGCCTTTGCGTTGGCTTGCGCCTTCTTCATGACTTCCTTCGACCAAGTTCTCATTGGTAGTGGCTCTCGTCTTTCGTCAACGGGTGCATCGAATCCATCTACAACACTTATCCAATTCTCAATATCATTCATTAAGTAATATTGCATTCTACCTTTCCAGTAGGCGAAGTCGTTTCTGTCAAAAAACGGAGGCCTTGCGGTGCTATAACCCTCTTGAAACGCCATTTCCTTGTACTCCGGTCGACGGTGAGTTCTCCCGAAGCGAACCAGCTCTGATACCAATTGTTAGATCTAGTGCGTTGCTAGAGGGGGGGTGAATAGCACTTTTTCGTGATTTTCTCTACAAGGAGGTTAACACAATACAAACAAAAATATATGAAAAACAAGAGAACAATGCTAACTTAGAAGATTTTACTTGGTATCCACTCCGAAAGGTGACTAATCCAAGGATCCACGCAGTTGCACACTCTCCACTATAAAAACCTCCTTGAAGGTGGAGAAACCTTTACAAAAGTCGTCTTCTTCCTCTTTACAAGATGCGATGAATAGCGAGAGGAAGATCTGATCAATCGGGGCACTAGCAACACTTTAGTACGGTAAGAAATCGTACCGTCCTCGTGCCAAAAAGTCCCCTTTAAATAAGAGAACAGGACAACTTCACAAGCTGTCCAGCCCCGCACCAGTCGACTGCCCTGTAACACCCAAAATTTTTCAATGTGAAATCATGACAACGTATGAAAAATGGTTATAATAAAATGATATAAATTTCATGTAATCACATGCTATGAAATGTCATGAATGCATGAAATATCATATTCATGAATATGAAATATTAAAAATATTATGAAATAATATTTATGAAATATTATGAATTCATGAAATATTATTAATATTATGAAATTTCATGATGGGCTTGGTTTAATGGGATTTGATAAGGAACATGCTTGTTAAAAGCTAGGGAAGTGAAGAGACATATCTCTTCATGAGAAAAGTATAAATAAGGAGATGAGAAGTTAGAGTAACTTCCTCTTCTTCTTCTTCCTTTTCTCTTCTCCACCGAAAATCCACTCCTCTCCCTTGTGTTTTCGAAATTTCAACCCTAGGGTTCTAACCCTAGGGCAATTGCAAGGAGGAAAATCCAAGTGCCTTGCCCTCTACCAAGTCCAAGGAACCCTAGAGAAGATTTGGAAGAAAAGGATTTTCACATACCCTCCAAGTGTAGGGTACCCTACAGTTTAAGAGAAGGTGAAATTCCAGCACTAGGATGTAAGTGTCCTCTCGCCTGCAGTATAATTGCTATTGAATGTTTGTTTGTGTATTTCTTTTGAAAAATCACAAGGATCTTCCTTGTAGAAGTTTCGGCCACCCTAGGATTGGGGGTCCAAGAGAAGGTTTTTGATCCAACTTTGATGCATGGGAAGACCTTGGGACTTAGGGTATACATGTAGATGGATTTTTCTTCATGGTGTCAAGAACAAAACCTAGGGTTTGTCCTTGTAGGGGTTTCGGCCACTTCCTAAGGGATGTGTGTGGCAACTTTTCAATACATGAAATAACCCTTAAGACTTAGGGTATACTCATATGTGATGTTTCCAAATTTTTTTGAAGGACAAAATTAGGGTTTGGTACCCTACAAGGTTTCGGCCAAGAGGAGGAAGGCTAGGGTTTTTGAGTTGCTTGCTATCCTATTATGTTCTCATGAATAGTAGTGTAGATAACATGTTTGTGTGAATGTTTGTGTGAAGGTTGGATGTCAAAAACCTAGCCTAGCCATTTTACACCATTCGGCCACCCTTGTAAGTTAGTGTTAGTGGAAGCTAACCCCACTTTGAAGTATAAACCATGTTTCAATTGTTAACATGAAGTACACTTGAGGTGTTTGTAGAAATGCAGGAATGAATGCTTGATTGGAAAATCAAAGAATTCCCTACACTTGATTTTCAGCCAACCGTGGTTCTAGGGTTGGGAAGTCCTTAATGAAACCATGAAGCACGCTACACTTATATGATGTGTGTATAAATTATGTGACCTATCTTGTTAGGTATAAAAGCATGCCTTATAGCCCATGGGGCACTCTTATGACATGAACATGATGTGGTTGAGATGTGGTTGATAATATGGTTAAAAAAAAGGATACTCTATTGAAACTGGGATCAAGAGCACCCGAATATGTGGTGTGTCCCTAGGGGATCAAGAGCACCCTTGATGAGTGGTGTGTCCCTTTAAGATGTGATTAAGAGTACCTTTAGGCATATACATATATGAGTAATCGCATGATAAACTATTTTACTTTGAAAGTTGTGTACCCGACTCGGAAGGGGGTCGTTAAACAAATCCAATGTGCATGTTAACTGAAGGTCATGGCATTGGTAGGACGGAAGGGTCCAGCTCTAATTAGATTGGTGGCTCGCTACCCCAATTTATTAGGGAACGCGCTTGATGTGGTACTACAACTGGGGCCTGGATGATATTGTATTTTTAAGTACTTACCTTTATGGAACTTTTTGAAAAGCATATTTTCTCATTATGTGATAATATTGTTCTGTAAAGTACTTAGAGATATTTGATGGGATGTTTATGATGCTTTGATGAGATGCTTATGATGCTTATAATCTTGTTCTATCTTGATTACTGAGTACATGATATGATGTATCGATATGGTCTTGCGAGTAGGCCCGGATTCTTACTAAGCATGTTTTGCTTACTAGTTCATGTTGTTTTTCTTATGCTGCAGATAGCGGTAAGAAATACTTGAACTAAAGGAAGAGGCAGAGGGAAGGCTAGAGGATGTGTGTGGTGATGGCTCGGGAAAGGACGAAAGATTCTTATCTACCTTATTTTTGTCTAGAATCTAAACTGCTTCCAATAAAAGATTGAAATTGTATTACTATACTCTGAATGTGTGATGATTATGACTACTCTACTGTTGATTAAGTTAGAGATATGGAACCTATGTCATGTTAGATAATACTATCATTAATGTCTAATTCTTGTAGTATGCATGCTAAGTAAAATGCTAGATATTTACTATTTTCTGTTGCTTATGAATGCTTCTTTTGCATGTATCTAAGACTAGATAACTCTTGCTATATTCTTACCATGCCCTTTGCCCAATGCTGTGCTCTATCTTGTTCAAACCATGTTTAGATCAGTAACTTATTTGGATCAGTAAATTATGAAGTTAAATGATCTCTCTATTATCTTGTAGTTGCATGGATGAAATGAAAAAACCTTGCTTGGTAAATTAGTCTTCAATAAGGATGCTTACTACACTTCTTGTATTGTAATTGTTTTGATTGGATATGCATGCTTAACTTGATAAATGAGATGAATGTATGGACCCGTAACCCCGCCTTAAGGGTAGATATAAGGACGGGCGTTACAAGTTGGTATCAGAGCAGATTTCCCCTCCACCACACACACATCAAGCTTCCTCCTGCCGCTTCCAAGTAAGAAATCCTAACTCGCTTATATTATTTCATGTACAGTAATGATATTGATAAAGATGATTTATGCTGGCATGATATGAAGGTGATTAATACTTGCATAACAAGTGAAGGTAGAATTAAGGCTTATGTAGTCATTTACTGTCTATATGATAGATATGGCTAGAAGGCGTAGTATTAGGGGTAACGAGACAGCACCCCCACCTGACCTGATGCAGGTGATCACTGAGCTGTAGCGCCAGGTCACTAAGCAGCAGCAGATGATAAACACTCTGATGACCCAGCAGACTAACACTGCCACCCCTGCGGGAAGTCAGGACGCCATAACCACTGAACCTCCGACTGCACAGGCACCTTCGGACACTATGGCCAGAGCAGTCCGACAGGAAGCTTATTTGATACAGTGGCAGCGATTGAAGCCGGACAAGTTCTCCGGCACCTGCGAGCCGTGGGATGCCCAGTCCTGGCTCAAAATGGTGGAAAGCACCATACCGAATGGCGCCGACTGAATTGAAAGAATTGCAAGGACAGCTACGAGAGCTACTCGACAAGGGACTTATCCGCCCGAGTCATTCCCCCTGGGGAGCTCCCGTACTGTTCGTCAAAAGAAGGACGGGTCGATGCGTATGTGTATCGACTATCGGGCATTAAACAATGTGACCATAAAGAACAAGTACCCTCTACCCAGAATAGATGACCTGTTCGATCAGTTAAAGGGAGCTACGGTTTTCTCTAAGATCGATATGAGGTCTGGTTATCACCAAGTCCGGGTGAAAAATGAGGATATACCCAAAACTGCTTTCCGGACGAGATACGGACATTATGAGTTCGTAGTGATGCCGTTTGGAGTTACTAATGCTCCGTCAATATTCATGGACCTTATGAATCGGATTTTCTCGACATTTCTCGACAGATTTGTGATCGTCTTCATCGACGACATCCTTATTTATTTGAGGACTTCCGAAGAGCATGCAGAGCACCTGAGTATAGTATTACAGATTCTTCAGAACGAACAACTGTATACTAAATTTTCGAAATGTGAGTTCTGGCTGAACCAAGTGTCATTCTTGGGACATGTTATCTCCAAAGAAGGAGTAATGGTGGACCCGACGAAAATTGAAGCCGTAAGTAACTGGTCCAGACCCAAGAATGCCAGCGAGGTCAGAAGTTTTCTGGGGTTAGCAGGCTATTACAGAAAATTCGTAGAGAATTTCTCTCGGATTGCAGCCCCTATGACAGCTCTTACAAAGAAGGACAAGAAATATATATGGACCGACGAATGTGAGAAGAGCTTCTCTGAACTGAAAAGGAGGCTGACTAGCGCTCCAATATTGACTCTTCCCGAGAGCGATATGGGTTTCGATATGTACAGCGATGCATCCAAACTTGGACTCGGAGCTATGCTTATGCAAAATGGGAAGGTAATTGCCTATGCCTCTAGACAATTAAAGGAACATGAAAAGAATTATCCTACCCATGATTTGGAATTAGCAGCGGTGGTCTTTGCGCTAAAATTATGGAGGCATTATTTATATGGCACTCAGTGCAAGGTCTTTACTGATCACCAGAGTCTACGGTATTTCTTCACCCAGAAAGACCTGAATATGCGACAACGCCGATGGCTCGAGTTGGTCAAGGACTACGACTGTGAGATCTTGTACCATCCAGGAAAAGCCAACAAGGTAGCCGATGCTCTTAGCAAAAAATCATGTGCTACTTTAATATCTTTGTCGGCTTTGTCACAACCCTTAGGGGAAGAAATTATGAACTTCGGAATTGAAATGATATCAGGACAGTTGTCCACCCTGATGATTGCGCCGACATTGTTCGGCGATATTCTGGAGAAGCAGAATCATGATCCGAGTCTCCAGAGAATCAAGCAAGAGATTCTTGAAGGCAAGGATGAGGGATTCCGGATTTCCGATAGTGGAGTCTTATATCTCCGGGATCGATTATGCGTTCCCGACGACTCCGACTTACAGACGAGGATACTCGAGGAAGCTCATGGCACACCTTATGCGATGCATCCTGGGTCTACCAAGATGTATCAAGATCTGAAGGGCAAATTTTGGTGGTCCGGCATGAAGAAAGATGTAGCCCATTATATTAGCATGTGTTTGACTTGCCAGAGGGTCAAAGCAGAACACCAGAGACCTGGGGGAGTTCTGCAGCCTCTACCTATTCTCGAGTGGAAATGGGAGGACATATCTATGGATTTCATATCAGGGCTGCCTCGGACTACGAATGGATATGATAGTATATGGGTTATTGTGGACCGACTGACCAAGTCCGCGCATTTTCTGGCTATCAGGATGACTTATTCAATTGAGCAGCTGGCTCAACTGTACGTCAAGGAGATTGTCCGACTACACGGGATTCCCAAGACCATCGTCTCTGACCGAGATGGTCGATTTACTTCTGATTTTTGGGGACACGTGCAGAAGGCCCTTGGCACGAAGCTGAAGTTCAGTACAACCTTTCACCCCCAGACTGATGGGCAGACTGAACGAGTAAACCAGATACTAGAAGATATGTTACGAGCTTGCACCTTGGACTTCAAGGGAAGCTGGTGTCGATACCTGAGTCTGGCAGAGTTTGCTTATAATAACAGTTATCAGGCTACTATCGGGATGGCACCGTACGAAGCACTATACGGAAGGAAATGCAGATCTCCTTTATGCTGGCATGAGAGTGGTGAAAAGAGGGAGATGGGACTCCAGACCGATATTATTGATGAGACCACTCAGACTATAAAGAATATCCGCCAGAGGATAGAGACTGCTCAGAGTCGGCAAAAGAGCTACGCTGACAAACGACGTAGACCACTCGAGTTCGAGGTTGGGGATTCGGTATTCCTGAAGGTAGCCCCTATGAAAGGGGTGATGAGATTCGGAAAGAAGGGGAAGCTGAGTCCGCGATACGTGGGACCCTACCGGATTTTGAGACGAGTAGGCAAGGTGGCCTACGAGCTGGAGCTACCGCCAGAAATGGCGGCTATCCATAACGTCTTCCATGTGTCGATGCTCAAGAAGTGTACCCCTGATGCGAGTCAAATGATAGAACCCCCACCAGTGCAAGAACAGGAGAGCCTGAGTTCCGAACGCCGCCCGATCCAGATCCTCGATCGGGAAGTTAAAAGGCTAAGGAACAAGGAAATACCATTAGTGAAGGTTCTGTGGCGGAACAAGCAGTTCGAAGAAGCCACCTGGGAACAGGAAGATACGATGCGATCAAAGTATCCGGAACTGTTTTAAAGTTCGGGACGAACTTTTTATAAGGTGCGTAGGATTGTAACACCCCAATTTTTACAATTTGAGTACCTGGGAATTGTTTAAAGTTCGGGACGAACTTTCTATAAGATGTGGAGGATTGTAACACCCCAAATTTTTCAATGTGAAATCATGACAATGTATGAAAAATGGTTATAATGAAATGATATAAATTTCATGTAATCACATGCTATGAAATGTCATGAATGCATGAAATATCATATTCATGAATATGAAATATTAAAAATATTATGAAATAATATTTATGAAATATTATGAATTCATGAAATATTATTAATATTATGATATTTCATGATGGGCTTGGTTTAATGGGATTTGATATGGATTAGTGCAAATTGTGATAAAAAGAAGAAGTAGAAAGGAGGAAGCAAGGATTGAACCTTGAACCTCCTAGTTGCACTCACCATGTCATAACCAATGAACCAAGCAATATTTCATGTAGAGGGAATAAGGAACATGCTTGTTAAAAGCTAGGGAAGTGAAGAGACATGTCTCTTCATGAGAAAAGTATAAATAAGGAGATGAGAAGTTAGAGTAACTTCCTCTTCTTCTTCTTCCTTTTCTCTTCTCCACCGAAAATCCACTCCTCTCCCTTGTGTTTTCGAAATTTCAACCCTAGGGTTCTAACCCTAGGGCAATTGCAAGGAGGAAAATCCAAGTGCCTTGCCCTCTACCAAGTCCAAGGAACCCTAGAGAAGATTTGGAAGAAAAGGATTTTCACATACCCTCCAAGTGTAGGGTACCCTACAGTTTAAGAGAAGGTGAAATTCCAGCGCTAGGATGTAAGTGTCCTCTCGCCTGCAGTATAATTGCTATTGAATGTTTGTTTGTGTATTTCTTTTGAAAAATCACAAGGATCTTCCTTGTAGAAGTTTCGGCCACCCTAGGATTGGGGGTCCAAGAGAAGGTTTTTGATCCAACTTTGATGCATGGGAAGACCTTGGGACTTAGGGTATACATGTAGATGGATTTTTCTTCATGGTGTCAAGAACAAAACCTAGGGTTTGTCCTTGTAGGGGTTTCGGCCACTTCCTAAGGGATGTGTGTGGCAACTTTTCAATACATGAAATAACCCTTAAGACTTAGGGTATACTCATATGTGATGTTTCCAAATTTTTTTGAAGGACAAAATTAGGGTTTGGTACCCTACAAGGTTTCGGCCAAGAGGAGAAAGGCTAGGGTTTTTGAGTTTCTTGCTATCCTATTATGTTCTCATGAATAGTAGTGTAGATAACATGTTTGTGTGAATGTTTGTGTGAAGGTTGGATGTCAAAAACCTAGCCTAGCCATTTTACACCATTCGGCCACCCTTGTAAGTTAGGGTTAGTGGAAGCTAACCCCACTTTGAAGTATAAACCATGTTTCAATTGTTAACATGAAGTACACTTGAGGTGTTTGTAGAAATGCAGGAATGAATGCTTGATTGGAAAATCAAAGAATTCCCTACACTTGATTTTCAGCCAACCGTGGTTCTAGGGTTGGGAAGTCCTTAATGAAACCATGAAGCATGCTACACTTATATGATGTGTGTATAAATTATGTGACCTATCTTGTTAGGTATAAAAGCATGCCTTATAGCCCATGGGGCACTCTTATGACATGAACATGATGTGGTTGAGATGTGGTTGATAATATGCTTAAAAAAAAGGATACTCTATTGAAACTGGGATCAAGAGCACCCAAATGTGTGGTGTGTCCCTAGGGGATCAAGAGCACCCTTGATGAGTGGTGTGTCCCTTTAAGATGTGATTAAGAGTACCTTTAGGCATATACATATATTAGTAATCGCATGATAAATTACTTTACTTTGAAAGTTGTGTACCCGACTCGGAAGGGGGTCGTTAAACAAATCCAATGTGCATGTTAACTGAAGGTCATGGCATTGGTAGGACGGAAGGGTCCTGCTCTAATTAGATTGGTGGCTCACTACCCCAATTTATTAGGGAACGCGCTTGATGTGGTACTACAACTGGGGCCTGGATGATATTGTATTTTTAAGTACTTACCTTTATGGAACTTTTTGAAAAGCATATTTTCTCATTATGTGATAATCTTGTTCTGTAAAGTACTTAGAGATATTTGATGGGATGTTTATGATGCTTTGATGAGATGCTTATGATGCTTATAATCTTGTTCTATCTTGATTACTGAGTACATGATATGATGTATCGATATGGTTTTGCGAGTAGGCCCGGATTCTTACTAAGCATGTTTTGCTTACTAGTTCATGTTGTTTTTCTTATGCTGCAGATAGCGGTAAGAAATACTTGAACTAAAGGAAGAGGCAGAGGGAAGGCTAGAGGATGTGTGTGGTGATGGCTCGGGAAAGGACGAAAGATTCTTATCTACCTTATTTTTGTCTAGAATCTAAACTGCTTCCAATAAAAGATTGAAATTGTATTACTATACTCTGAATGTGTGATGATTATGACTACTCTACTGTTGATTAAGTTAGAGATATGGAACCTATGTCATGTTAGATAATACTATCATTAATGTCTAATTCTTGTAGTATGCATGCTAAGTAAAATGCTAGATATTTACTATTTTCTGTTGCTTATGAATGCTTCTTTTGCATGTATCTAAGACTAGATAACTCTTGCTATATTCTTACCATGCCCTTTGCCCAATGCTGTGCTCTATCTTGTTCAAACCATGTTTAGATCAGTAACTTATTTGGATCAGTAAATTATGAAGTTAAATGATCTCTCTATTATGTTGTAGTTGCATGGCTGAAATGAAAAAACCTTGCTTGGTAAATTAGTCTTCAATAAGCATGCTTACTACACTTCTTGTATTGTAATTGTTTTGTTTGGATATGCATGCTTAACTTGATAAATGAGATGAATGTATGGACCCGTAACCCCGCCTTAAGGGTAGATATAAGGACGGGCGTTACATGCCCCTGGGCAGTCGACTGGCCTAGCTCTAAATTCTAGCCAACGGCTAGTTTTTGGGGGTGACCAGTCGACTGCTCCTGGGGCAGTCGACTGATCCGAGGCTGGAAACTTTCTGTGAGTTTTGGCAGTCGACTGCCTTTCTACCAGTCTACTGCCCAGCCTCCCCAATCACTTATATTCACTCAGAACATTCTCCTTCACGTGTGCCTTCTGGTATGCTCCCTTGGCTTACCCCTTGAAGTCTTCTTCCTCTGGCTATCGTCCATCGGATGTGCACACAAGCCTTTCCCTGGCTTGACTCCATGCCACCCTTCACGTGTGCCCTTGAAGTCCACTTCCCGGCTTGCCCTTGGAGTCCTCCTCCCTCGGCTGTCGTCCCTCGGATATATTCTCCATGTGTGATTCTCCAAGTCCTGCAAACTCAATCACACATATTAAATACAACACAACACCCTAACCTTAAACATATTGACACACACACATCAAAACCATGATCTTCCCGATCATTCTTGGGTCGATTACCTCAACATGCTAAACCCTGCAGGTGGATTTGATCCGGCATGATGATAAGGTCGAGTGGTACTAGTCAAGGACCTAGAGGTTAATTAATTTTAATTGTCAGTAATTTAAATTAACTAACGGGCATTCAAAATCTTAAACATGGGGGGATGGATGACTCGTAATAAGTGGAGCCCATATGTAAATTGGGGGTTGGTGAGGCAATTCAATGGGGGTCCTTTAGTGGAATGGATCCTCATTAATGTACCGGATTTGGATCCATTAGCAGACCAAGTTCCAACTCCTCCTCGTGGTCCCTATCGTAGCCCTATATATACCCTATAGTGGCATGGAACCAAGTTGATGGTTAATCTAAATTAATCCAACACAAAAACAACTCTAGCTCTCGTCTCCTCTCTTCTCTCTCTCTTCCTTACGGTGTGCGACGCCGAACGGAGGGTGGGGGTTTCTTCTCCGGGTGATTGATTACATTAATCCTTCTCCATGTGGATTAACTGCTAAAAAGGAGCAGTTCTCTCGGATTAATGAAATTAATCCCTCTCCTCTCACGGTGCATGCAATTAATCCCTCTCCTCTCATGGATTAATTGCATGCATCTCATGGATTAATACTGATAGATCGACTGGCGTGCTAGAGGGGGGGTGAATAACACTTTTTTGTTGACGTCTCTACAAGGTTGTTAGCGCAGCGGAAACAATAATATACAAAAGACATTAAGAACAATGCTAACAATAGAATTTTACTTGGTATTCACCCAAATGGGTGACTAATCCAAGAATCCGTCGGTGGATCACGCCCCGGATAACCTCTGGCTAACTCTGTCACTCCTTGTAGGTGAAGAAACCTCACCACAACACCTTAACACGACCTGAGCACAAAGACTACTATCTTGCCTTTAACCAAGACAAGATTCGTCAAGAATCTCAGCCACCATGAAGTCCTCTTTAAATAGGACTCAGGCTGAAACCCTCGCCACCAATCGACTGCTGATAACCGTTTTAGTCGTGTTACGGTTTCGAATACAATTAAAGTGTCGAACTCCTCTAAACTAATGTAGTATAGAGTAACTTGAATCGTCTCTCTCAAGGAATGTAATGACAGGTTAATAATCATAGGATTTCAAGTTATTGCTTTTAGATTTTTGATATTAAACTGGGGTTTGGATTTGAAAGTTAAGACTACGAAATAAAATAGCAAAGCAAGTATGAAATCTAGTTCTAATTAATGAAAGACAATGCAGGTAAGGAAATCTAATTTAACCTAACTATCATTGCAGAAAAGAAAAGGGCAACTTGAAATAAAACATCAACAAAACTAAACCTGGAGAAAAATCTACAGCATTAAAGAAATCTAATCTGACCTATCCTATTGCATCCAAATCAAGTACAAGAACATAAGGAAAACATGAAGCATTCAATTAACAAAGCAGTGCAAGAATTTAACGAACTCAAATAAAACAATCCAAGTAACACGAATGATTTGGGAATTTCATTAAACACGTAATGAGCATAAAGCAAAATGAGTCAAATGCATGCAACGTAAACATAGGAGACAGAAATTGATTACAAGCTTTCAACAATCAACCACAAACATCCCACTACATCAACCATCAACCGAATTTGATGAAGGGCTGTCGGAATCACTGGATGAAGAAGTGGCTGCCGCCCACTGTGATGAGCTGCTGCCAAATCTGATGAAGGGCTGCCGCCAGTTGTGAAGAAGAGGAAAGAAGTGGAAGGGAAGATGGAAAAGTTGATGGAGTGGAGAGGGAAAGGAGATGACCGGGATGATGCCCTATCTTCTCTGATTTTCCTCCTTGTTTCGGCCAAGTCCTAGCATGTGTGATTCTTGAGAAGAAGAGAAGGCGAAGAAGAGAGAAAGACTGGCCGATGGGGGGAAGGAGAAGTAGATTGATGTCGAGTCTAGGGTTTGCGGATCGGATTTGTCCCGTGTGCCCTAGCTCTTGTACGATGGTCGGAGGTGGTGGAGAAGAAGATGGAGTCCCGGTCGGCGGCTGTGACGAAGTGGACCGCCGGTGGTGATGGTGGAGAAGGAAGGTGAGTCGCGGATCAGTGGGCGTCCGCTCGGAGAAGGTGGTGGATGGAGGAGAAGATGCGATGATAGCCCTCTAGGTTTCTTCCTCCCCCCCCCCTAATCCAGCTCGCGTGCGTGTGATTTCCCTTCATCCTTGTGTTCGACCCAAAGCTTGGGTTCGGCCCAGCCTTGGTTTCTTCAGCCCAACCCCTTTCACAGCCCAGCAGCCCATTTTGAGCCCAGAACTTCTGTTCACTCCTTTTGTGTCATCGCGTGATGAGGGTCGAGAAGGAGCTCGAGTCCAGTCCATGAGTCGGACCTAAGGTTGTTGCGGGTGAGGTTTTTCTCTTCTTGGATCAAAATTGGGTTGGATGAAATAAACCATCTCCATTTGGATTAAACCAAGACCTTCAAGTTAAACCATGCTTAAATTGAACCATGCTCTTCAAGTTAAACCATGCTTAAATTGAACCAAGCTCCTCAACACTAGCATTGGGTCCAATTTCTTTGGTCCAAGCCTTGTTCCAAGGTTCAATCTTTAATTCCCTACAAAAATAATGAAATAATGCAAAAATTTAGAGGAAATTAGAATGAGCTCCAAAAATAGATCTTAATCGTAAAATATGATATAAACATGATTTAAACGTACGAGAGGATAAAAAAATGCTAATTAAATGAGCAAATATAATGACATAAAATGCTAGTTATCACACCCCCGCACTTAATTCTTGATATCTCCCAAACATTTCATCCCCTATCGATACTTTAAAAATAACAAAAGAATGTTACTTAGGATCATCAAGTCTCAAGAATCGATGTATTTATGGTTCCAAATCTCACATAAGTCAAAAGGTATAGTAATTTCAATCAACTTGAATAAACTAAGCATGACAAAAACCTCACAAGATAGATATATGCACTGATGCTCACAAAAATAACAAATATGAAAGTGGAGTTCTCTCAAAGCATGCATGACATTGTACTACCATATGCTTGCTTATTTTCTACTTCTCCACTACTATAGCATAAGTACACAAATCAAGAGGACTTTTCAATAACTAATGATGGAACCACATGCTAACAAGAGAACAAGAAGGGTAGATAACAAAGAAGATCACAGAGAGCATGAGAGCATTGGGGTAATTAACATGACGTATGCAATCAAACAATATGTTAAAATAAAAAACTCAACCAAACATCCAACACTTACAATTCTCCTTGCACATTCTCAATGTAATACACAACATTTTTTTATGAAAATATTCCTTCTTGTTCATCACTAACAAAATCCCAAATGCTTGAGAATTTTTTTTTCACTCTCTTTAATTTTTCATTCTTTTCTTTTCTTTTCTTCTTCTTTTTTTTCACTTTTTTTTCATTTCTCAATTTTTTTTTCACAGAGAGATTTTTTTTTCAACAAGCATTCGTCCATACACACTTGTCTTCCCCCTACACTTAAAACTTGCCTCAGACAATGTACAAAGCATGGATAACATCTAAAACTCACAATAATAGTGGCTAATAATAGACCAATAAAAATGTAACTCATCATGCAATCACCCCATGCTCTCATCGTATGCTCAAGGAAAGAATAAGCTAATAAAGATATGACAGTGAGAATATAATGACAATGAGAAGATCTGATAAAGGAAAGACAATGAAACATAAAAGCAATAGGTGAAATGCTCACTAGTAACAATAGCAAAGTAGAGGGAAAACTAAGAGTTCA
This sequence comes from Boesenbergia rotunda, assembly GCA_024364735.1. Lineage (NCBI taxonomy): Eukaryota > Viridiplantae > Streptophyta > Magnoliopsida > Zingiberales > Zingiberaceae > Boesenbergia > Boesenbergia rotunda. Next base: position 373,632 of record JAGFNQ010001812.1, on the reverse strand, counting down.
ACAAGAAAGTTTGCCTCCATCGTATTCATGTAAGCTTATGCTATTGTAATTTTAAAAAGAATCAAAGCAAATTATAGAGTGTCAAGTATCACAAATGTTGGATATGATTTTGATGCCATCGATCGTTGAAAGTCAAGTTTGACTTCAAAATCGAAATCTACGTTTTGTGTAGATAAATCTGGACTATTTATTTGCTCAAAACCGAATAAGGGTGAATGAGAAATTAATTGTTCAAGATACGCTCAATGGTGGCCGTCGGATCAAAGATCTGGACAGATCGCAAGAAGTTGCGATCTGGAGCGTCGGATCAAAGATCTGAATGTGAAGAGGGAGAATGGATCTGAGGCGTCAGATTAAATGTTCTAATCTGACGGCCGAGATCAAGATGGATCTAAAGAGTTATAACTCTTCAGATCAAGGGACGAGATTAAAATCTCTTCAGATCTAACGAACCAGATTAAAAGCCATCTGAAGAGTTATAACTCTTCAGATCTAATGGCTGAGATCAGAACCCTTTAAAGGGTTATGAACTGATGGTTCAGATCAGTCCTCGCCAAGGGTCACTTGCCTCTTCACCTACTATATAAAGGATCCCTCCTTTGGAGATATTCATTCATTCAATCATTCGAATCATTCAAGCATCTAAGCATTAGAGAGCTCATCTTCTGCATCGAGAGTCCGAAAATCCTACGGAAAGGTTCGTCGGTCTCGGAATTTGAAGTGCTACTATTCCGAGACGACGTCGTTGTATCTTGGGAACGAATTGCTGCTATCCGTGAGCACCGTAGCGGAGCAATATCGTTTTACGGAGATAGTGTCCAACACTAGCCTCGACGTAAACAAATTCAGTTTGCTACCTCCCGGCAGCAACCTCCCGGAAGTTCCGACGGTCGAGTAAAATCGACTAAGTCAAATATCGCGGAGATTACAAAAAGGTCACAGGACCGCCAACAATCGTAAAACGATATTGGTGCAATTATTATAAAATAATTGAGGTCAAGAGGACTCGAACTGGAGACCTCTTGTATGTTAATTTGAGGTGGTAACCAACTGCACCACCACACCAAGTTGAGAGAATCCGCTCTACAATAAAGTTATTTGGCAAACTGAAATGGCCGTGATCAACGACATACCGACCTCCATCCCGCACGCTGAGAAGCCGGAGAAATTCGCCGGAGCCGATTTCAAGAGATGGCAGCAGAAGATGCTGTTCTACTTAACCATGGTAAACCTTGTACGGTTTTTGCGTGATGACCCGCCAGCCGCTGCGGAAAATAATTCCGAGAGTCAGGCTGCTCGCGAAGCGTGGTCACATGGGGATTTTCTGTGCCGCAACTACGTTCTCAATGCACTGGACAATGCGTTGTACAGCGTATTTAGCGTAATTGAGACAGCCAAATCCCTGTGGGAATCTCTGGAGAAGAAATACAAAACCGAAAATGCTGGACTGAAGAAATTCATCGTCGGCCGGTTTTTGGATTTCAAGATGGTGGATTCCAGAAGCATAATGTCTCAAGTCCAAGACATGCAAATAATAATGCATGATCTGGACGCCGAAGGCATGCCACTAAACGAATCGTTCAAGGTGGCCATGGTAATCGAGAAACTCCCTCCGTCATGGAAGGATTTCAAAAATTACCTGAAGCACAAGCAAAAGGAGATGACACTTGATGACCTGATCCTAAAGCTGCGCATAGAGGAGGATAACCAAAAATTTTCCGACTCTAAAGGAACAAAGCGGACAGTTGACGAGATGTCCAACCTGGCGGAACCGAGAGCCAATAAGCCGAAACAACCAATCAAGAAGGCTCAAGGCAAATTCAAGGGGTCCTGCTACAACTGCGGAAAGTCAGGACACATGTCCAAAGACTGCAGACGTCCGAAGAAGCCAACCAAAGGCCGGAAGGATGTTGCAAACCAGGTCGCAACATCGAACGAAATGGACCTGGACCTCGCTGCGGTCGTGTTTGAAGCCAATACGGTGGTGGACAACCTGAGGTAGTGGTGGATCGATACTGGAACAACACGCCATATCTGTTCAGATAAGGCGCTATTCTCCACGTATACCCCGATAAGCGGAAGAACGCTCTTTATGGGCAATTCCGCTTCATCCCCGATTGTTGGACTCGGGAAAGTAGTTCTGAAAATGACATCCGGAAAGGAGCTAACTCTCATTGATGTGCTCTATGTTCCCGACATCAGGAAGAACTTAGTTTCTGGAGAGGCACTTGTTAAAGCCGGCTTCAAATTGGTGTTCCAGTCCAACAACTTTGTATTTACGAAGAACGGTGTCTTCATAGGTAAGGGATACTTGGAACAAAATCTGTTCAAGATGGTTGTAATGACTGTACACCGTGAATTTAATGGTAATAAAATAAAAGCTTCCAGTTATGTTGTTGAGTGTTTTTATTTATGGCATGATCGACTCGGACATGTTAACAATAATACACTAAAACGTCTCGTCAAGCTAATTTATTACCGAACATCGATATTGACGAAATGCACAAATGTGAAGTGTGCGTGGAAGCGAAAATGACGAGACTACCCTTTCACTCGGTGGAAAGGTCAACGACGCCTCTAGAATTAATACATAGTGATCTATGTGATTTAAAATTCGTGCAAACTAGAGGAGGTAAAAAGTACTTCGTTACTTTTATCGATGACTGCACGAGGTTCTGTTATGTCTTTCTTTTAAGAAGTAAAGACGAAGCCTTAGAAGCTTTTAGAACCTATAAAACTGAAGTTGAGAATCAACTTAATAAATGAATTAAAACAATTCGTAGCGATAGAGGTGGAGAATATGGTGCACCGTTTGATGAATTCTGCTCAGAATTTGGCATTATTCATCAGACAACAGCGCCCTACTCACCCCAATCGAATAGCATTGCCGAACGTAAAAATCGGACACTGAAAAAAATGATGAATGCTTTGCTAATAAATTCAGGCTTACCCCAGAACTTGTGGGGGGAAGCTATATTATCAGCAAACCACATTCTCAATAAAATCCCTCACAAGAAAAATGACAAAATGCCATATGAACTATGGAAAGGCCACGAGCCGTCATACAAATACTTGAAAGTGTGGGGGTGCTTAGCAAAAGTCGAAGTACCTAAGCCAAAGCAAGTAAAGATCGGACCTAAAACGTTCGATGCGATATTTGTCGGATATGCCCAAAACAGTAGTGCATATCGCTTCATAGTTCATAAGTCAGACATTCCTGATATTCATGTGGGTACAACCATTGAATCTCGGAATGCAATATTCTTTGAAGACGTGTTCCCAAATAAAAAGGGAAACGTTCAAAGTGATGACAACGAAAGTCCAAACGAAGATAACATTCCAGAACTTAGTTGTCATAAAAGGACTATTAACGATCAAATCGAAGAGCCACGACGGAGCAAACGGGCTAGAGTTGAGAAATCGTTCGGGCCGGATTTCATGACTTTTATGTCGGAAATGGAGCCAAGAACATTAAGTGAAGCTCTCTCTGGTCCCGATGCCCCATTGTGGAAAGAAGCAGTCAATAGTGAAATCGAGTCCATCATGAATAACCATACTTGGGAATTAGTAGACCATCCTTCTGGTACTAAACCATTAGGTTGTAAGTGGATACTAAAACGCAAGTATAAAGCTGATGGATCGGTTGACAAGTATAAGGCCAGACTTGTAGCCAAAGGGTACAAGCAAAAGGAAGGCTTAGATTACTTCGATACCTACTCACCGATGACAAGGATTACGTCCATAGAGTACTGATAGCTATAGCAGCACTGTATGACCTTGAAATACACCAAATGGATGTTAAGACTGCATTCTTAAATGGTGAATTGGAAGAAGAAATCTACATGGAGCAACCCGAGGGGTTCGTAGCTCCGGGAAAAGAGGACAAGGTGTGTCGACTTGTTAAGTCGTTGTACGGACTTAAACAAGCGCCCAAACAGTGGCACGAAAAATTTGACAAAATAATGCTGTTAAACGAATTTAAAATAAATGAATGTGACAAATGCATTTATGTCAAAAGCACACCTGAAAGCTATGTAATCGTCTGTCTATACGTAGACGATATGCTTATAATGGGAAGTAATCATGATATAATCATGAATACTAAGAAAATGTTGACCAGGAATTTCGACATGAAAGATATGGGTCTAGCAGATGTCATATTGGGAATTAAAATTCTCAAGACATCCGATGGGATAGTTTTAAAACAATCCCATTATGTAGAGTCAATATTGAAAAGGTTCAATGCATACGACCTCTCTACTGTCAAAACGCCGATGGATCTAAGTCAACACTTAGCAAAAAACCATGGTGAGCCCATATCACAATTGGAATATTCTCGGATAATAGGCAGTTTGATGTATCTCACAAACTGCACTCGCCCGGATATTGCCTGTGTGGTCAACAAATTGAGTCGTTTCACGAGTAATCCAAACGACACTCATTGGAAAGCATTAATGCGAGTTCTTAAATATTTGAAATATACTATGAACTACGGATTACATTATGGAAAGTATCCCGCTGTCTTAGAGGGATATTGTGATGCTAATTGGATATCGGATACAAAAGACTCCAAATCCACTAGTGGATATGTATTCACGATCGGTGGGGGAGCGGTGTCTTGGAAATCCACTAAGCAGACGTGCATTGCTCGGTCTACTATGGAATCCGAGTTTATAGCACTTGATAAAGCAGCTGAAGAAGCTGAATGGCTGCGGAACTTCTTGGAAGATATTCCGAGCTGGATGAAACCTGTGCCCGCCGTACTTATCCACTGTGATAGTCAATCGGCGATTGGAAGGGCACAGAGTAGCATGTACAATGGTAAGTCACGACATATACGCCGTCGACATAATACCATTAGGCAGTTGATCTCGAATGGAGTGATTGCAATCGATTATGTCAAATCTAAAGATAATTTGGCAGATCCCCTTACGAAGGGGCTAAATCGAGATCAAGTATACTGCTCATCAAGAGGAATGAGATTAAAAATCTACAACTAAAAACGGTTGTAGCGGTAACCCAACCTTGTTGACTGGAGATCCCAAGATCTTGGTTCAATGGGACAACGAAGTTACAGAAGTTGTGTAACAGCACAAAGAGATGTGTTATCTCTATCCCAAACCTAGGATGAATTGGTGCTGTCCTATCACATGTAGTGAGGTTAAGCATATGCTTTTAATGACTTCTATACCTTTATAAGATGGAGTATGGTAGGATACTCTAGATAGAAGTGTCACCTATGTGAGTGTGAAGATAGGCCGCTTCAATGAAACACTCATGAATCCAAGAAGGTGTCCATGGCCGAAACGGAACCAACCATGAGAACCAAAAGTAGGGGAGATAAGTCTATGTGTGGGTGTTATTGTCTTAGTATACACCAACAGCTGAGCAGTTCAAGACATCACGTTCACTGCGCAGCCTAGTATACTCGATAGCATTCCACTACGGAAGGTTCAAAGCCACAAGCTACCTCTCCCGATGCTTTGACTTATCGATTGGACTCTTGTAAAGTTTCAGCATGCATACATGCAATACATGCATTAATTTCCATTCATGTGGGGGATTGTTGGATAACAAGAAGATGGAACCACATGCTAACAAGAGAACAAGAAGGGTAGATAACAAAGAAGATCACAGAGAGCATGAGAGCATTGGGGTAATTAACATGACGTATACAATCAGACAATATGTCAAAATAAAAAACTCAACCAAACATCCAACACTTACAATTCTCCTTGCACATTCTCAATGCAATACACAACATTTTTTTATGAAAATATTCCTTCTTGTTCATCACTAACAAAATCCCAAATGCTTGAGAATTTTTTTTTCACTCTCTTTAATTTTTCATTCTTTTCTTTTCTTTTCTTCTTCTTTTTTTTCACTTTTTTTTCATTTCTCAATTTTTTTTTCACAGAGAGATTTTTTTTTTCAACAAGCATTCATCCATACACACTTGTCTTCCCCCCACACTTAAAACTTGCCTCAGACAATGTACAAAGCATGGATAACATCTAAAACTCACAATAATAAAGGCTAATAATAGACCAATAAAAATGTAACTCATCATGCAATCACCCCATGCTCTCATCGTATGCTCAAGGAAAGAATAAGCTAATAAAGATATGACAGTGAGAATATAATGACAATGAGAAGATCTGATAAAGGAAAGACAATGAAACATGAAAGCAATAGGTGAAATGCTCACTAGTAACAATAGCAAAGTAGAGGGAAAACTAAGAGTTCAACAAGAAAGTTTGCCTCCATCGTATTCATGTAAGCTTATGCTATTGTAATTTCAAAAAGAATCAAAGCAAATTCTAGAGTGTCAAGTATCACAAATGCTATCACACATAGGAGGATTTAGGATAAGCATGACAATATCCTCACTAGGTGAACAATAAAATGTCATGCTTAATCTAAGAAGATAGAGTCCATCACCACAACAAATGACTAAATGCAATTAATGTGCCCAAGCATACCAAGGAAACCAAAACTCAATAGTCAGACTTAACCATCTTTTATGATTCTCAAAGCATAATAAAGGGACATGTAGGGAGATACAACTGGAAATCAAGCAAAGTTTATTCAAGACCAAACAAAATGCAAAATGGGGAAGCAAAACATGACTGCAAAGTATAAAAGCAAACAAACATGCAAGTATAAACATAAAGAAAAATAGGAAAAGAAAAGAAAAGGAACAAACTCCCCTTTATTCCAGGCGGTTGGAGTCGGTTCAGGAGTAGCATCCATCCAGTTAGTGGTAAGGTTTGGGTGGTCGAGAGAGCATTCCTGACGTGATCTACGTCATAGTACACTGCTCCCCCACACTTCGACTTTACATAAGTGTGTTCCAGTGGTCGAAGGTGATTCAGGTACAAAATCAACTTAAGAGGTGCAGTGCTACAAGTCAAGGTAAGAACAACTCCTCCTTCTTTATGCTTTTTAGAAGTCCTTCCAGGATATTGGAGTCTATTTAGTTGGAGTACCCACTCTAGAATCCTACGGCACCCTACAAAACCATGAAATACCTCCCTCACACGTGCAGGGTAAGAAAAAGATGAAATACAATCAGTCTCTATATAAAATGTTTCAAGAAATGCATCACATCCAATAAAATCAACCTTAGGTACTTCTATACATTTTTCTAAAAAATTAGGAGAAATACTTACCTTGTCTTCCTAAGAAATACCTGAAGGTTCTACCAGAGTGGATGTAACTATGGCCTCCTCCTGGTCAGGGAAAAGTTCCATCTCAGGTTCAGGTGCTGGTAGACATACAATGAAAAGAGGTGCTTCTTGGGTTCTTGCTTCCACCATGCAAGTCCTTACACTTTCAGACTTATCCTCTGAATCTTCGAATGTATTAATCAATGTTGGTGGTCCCTAGGGCTCAGTGCAATCCCCTACACCTGTAGAATCATCTGCAACGCATGCTTCATCAACAATATCTGCAACAACCATATTAGAAAAGTTAGGACCCATATCAACTATGTCATCACAAAATAAAAGACTAGAAGGATCACAAACTAAAAAACTAGAAGGGTCTAGTAGAGCTTCAGAATCAAATTCAAGGCTGTCACAAGCTTTACTATCAATCTCCTCCACTGCCTCTATAGATAATGACTGCCCAATAGGTATGGGTAGTCCCTGGGGCTCAGTGCAATCCCCTACACTCTCAAACCTATCCTTTGAAGGCATCTCAATCAATATAGGTGATACCTGGGGCTTAGTGCAATCCCCTACACCTATAGAATCATCTGCAACAAAAAATGAGTCAGATACAATCTTCAAATCTTCACCCTAGCTAACACCCCCTCATCTTCCTCTGATCTTAAACATCCTCTCTGAATATCAAATGAAACTCTATCATCAAATAACTCTGCCTCAACAACCTCATCTGAAATACCCAGGCTAATGATAGAAGGATCCTCTCTGGGGTGCTGTAGAAAGGGTAAAAATATTTTTGGCTCCTCCACTTGAGCTGAAAATTTTGGAAATGGATCTTGATCAGGAATGTTAGGAGGAATAACTGTTGTAGGTACCCTAATTTTGCTGATTTCTTCTTCTTCTTCTTCCACCAAAATTGCAAATTCAATTAAAGAAGGACTTATGCTTGCACTAGAGTCACAACCAACTAATGTAGAATTATCTTCGGGACTGATCTGAGATGGAAAATAGGTTACTAAAATTTTTTTAGAAAAATCGACACTTGGAGTGTTTAGACTTGAAACAACTTCCCCAACGTCAAAGCCATCACACAATCATACCCCTTAGGATTAAGAGTAGCTTGAGAAGGTAATTGGCTCAATCCCTGGGCTTGCATTTGCTCCCATCCACTAATTATTTGCTCAATGCATCTTTCAAAGTATTGAAGAATGGGATCCTTCTTTTGTTGCCTTTACTGTAATGAAATTTGTTGCTGATGATCTTGAAATGTAGCAAAAGATTGCTGAAAATTAAAAGTAAGCTGTGAACTCTGAAAATCAAGTTGTTGGGGCTGATCAAATGAGCAACTGGATTGTTGAAATTGCTGAAAATTTGATTGATAACTTGGTGGAAGTTGCTGGAAATCAGTGCTCTGGAAATTCTGGTCTTGGAGTTGAAATTGTTGATGTTGAAACTGAAAATTCTGATTATATGATTGAAAAACTTACTGCGAAGGTTGAAAATCTTGCTGATCACAATGAAATGGTTGTTGAACATCTTGGAAATTTTGTTGAAACTGTTGTTGTGGCTGATTCAGAGGTTGGAAGTATCCATGCTGCTTTGAAATCTGTTGGGGTTGAAAGTACTGAGTCGGGTAATTGCCCCAGTCATAATTATAGGTGCTAGGAGCTGGATCATAGGTATCTTGATATTGATGTTGGGAATGCAGGGGTTCTTGAGGAAATCTAGCAATCTTGTGGATGAGGTGGCATATAGCAGCTGAATGAGATGAACTGCCTCAATTAGTGCATATGTGTTCCGCTCCCCTAATTTCCGAATTGTGATATTCATTGAAACCTCCAAATGGTTGGGAGTAGAAATCCATGTTGAACTGAAAGAATTATTCTGGTCTTACACTGAAACACTAATAAACAAGATTAGAAGACTCAGGAGCATATGATATCAAACACATGAATGTATAAACATTAAAGCACATGACAATTATTATTATTATTATTTAAATTCTTGTGGAAAGATAGAGAAACAATCCTAAAATTATAAAACACCACTACACTCCCCGGCAACGACGCCAAATTTGATAACCGTTTTAGTCGTGTTACGGTTTCAAATACAATTAAAGTGTCGAACTCCTCTAAATTAATGTAGTATAGAGTAACTCGAGTCGTCTCTCTCAAGGAATGTAATGACAGGTTATTAATCTTAGGATTTCAAGTTATTGCTTTTGTATTTTAGATATTAAACTGGGGTTTGGATTTGAAAGCTAAGACTACAAAATAAAATAGCAGAACAAGTATGAAATCTAGTTCTAATTAATGAAAGACAAAGCAGGTAAGGAAATCTAATTTAACCTAACTATCATTGCAGAAAAGAAAAGGGCAACTTGAAATAAAACATCAACAAAACTAAACATGGAGCAAAACCTACAACATTAAAGAAATCTAATCTGACCTAACCTATTGCATCCATATCAAGTACAAGAACATAAGGAAAACATGAAGCATTCAATTAACAAAGCAGTGCAAGAATTTAACGAACTCAAATGCAACAATCCAAGTAACACGAATGATTTGGGAATTTCATCAAACACGTAATGAGCACAAAGCAAAATGAGTCAAATGCAAGCAACTTAAACATAGGACATAGAAAATGATTACAAGCATTCAACAATCAACCACAAACATCCCACTACATCAACCAACAACCGAATCTGATGAAGGGCTGCCGGAATCACTGGATGAAGAAGTGGCTGCCGCCCGCTGTGATGAGCTGCTGCCGAATCTGATGAAGGGTTGCCGCCAGTTGTGAAGAAGAGGAAAGAAGTGGAAGGGAAGATGGAGAAGTTGATGGAGTGGAGAGGGAAAGGAGATGACCGGGATGATGCCCTAGCTTCTCTGATTTTCCTCCTTGTTTCAGCCAAGTCCTAGCTTGTGTGATTCTTGAGAAGAAGAGAAGGGGAAGAAGAGAGAAAGACCGACTGATGGGGTGAAGGAGAAGGAGAAGGAGATTGATGTTGAGCCTAGGGTTCGCAGATCGGATTTGTCCAGTGTGCCCTAGCTCTTGTGCGATGGCCAGAGGTGGTGGAGAAGAAGATGGAGTCCGGCCGGCGGCTGTGAAGAAGTGGACCGTCGGCGGTGAGGGTGGAGAAGGAAGGTGAGTCGCGGATCAGTGGGCGTTCGCTCGAAGAAGGTGGTGGATGTAGGAGAAGATGCGATGATAGCCCTCTAGGTTTCTTCCCCCCCCCCCCCCCCCCCCAATCCAGCTCGCGTGCGTGTGATTTCCCTTCATCCTTGTGTTCGGCCCAAAGCTTGGGTTTGGCCTAGCCTTGGTTTCTTCAGCTCAGTCCCTTTCACAGCCCAGCAACCCATTTTGAGCCTAGCACTTCTGTTTAATCCTTTTGTGTCATCGCGTGATGAGGGTCGAGAAGGAGCTCGAGTCCAGTCCATAAGTCGGACCTAAGGTTGTTGCGAATGAGGCTTTTCTCTTCTTGGATCAAAATTGGGTTGGATGAAATAAACAATCTCCATTTGGATTGAACCAAGCCCTTCAAGTTAAACCATGCTTAAATTGAACCAAGCTCCTCAACTCTAGCATTGGGTCCAATTTCTTTGATCCAAGCCTTGTTCCAAGGTTCAATCTTTAATTCCCTACAAAAATCATGAAATAATCCCAAAATTTAGAGGAAATTAGAATGAGCTCCAAAAATAGATCCTAATCGTAAAATATGATATAAACATGATTTAAACGTACGAGTGGATAAAAAAATGCTAATTAAATGAGCAAATATAATGTCATAAAATGCTAGTTATCAACTGCCAATTTACCAGTCGACTGGTCTAACATTAATTGCTAGCCAACGGCTAGCTCAACGGCTATATTTCAGGGATACCAGTCAACTGCCATTTTACTAGTCGACTGGTCCAGTCCCAAAATCATTCTGTGAGTTTTACCAGTCGACTGCCCAGTCGACTGCCCCACTCAGACACCTAGGGTTTCCCTTCCCGAGTACACTTCTCTCAACACTCAGACCCTAGTACTTTCCCGAGTACAATCACACAACACTCGTACCCTCACGACTCGACTGACTCCTCATCCGCAGCCTCGACTATTGCCTTCGTGCCCTCTTCATCTTCGGCTCCCATCCCTCGGATGCACGCAAGCCTCCAGCTTGCCTCCATGCCATCCTTCACGCATGCCTCGAAGTTCGCGCCCATCAACTCATCGTCCCTGCTCTCCAAGGTCCCTTGGGTGCACACAAGCCTCCAGCTTATCTCCATGCCACCCTTCACCGTACCAATGGTGTACAGTTAAGTCCATATGTGTAACCTGTACATCCTGCACACTCGACATACACATATGAGATAACAAGGGTAAACCTAACTTAAACCCTTTGCCTAAACATCAAAACACTTGGTCACTCCGGACCACAGATTGCCTCAACAAATACCTCTCCTCTCATGGATTAATTGCATGCAATTAATCTCTTGCTTGCTCACGCAATTTGGCTGAGGTGAAAAACTTGCGCACACAAGTTGTAATTCACGGATGGTAGTGGAGAAAATAGGCAGAGGAGAGGAGAAGATGTACGACTGTGGAGAAGTTGTTTATGTGCGCAACTTGGAGTCTTCGGTGAGCAACTTGGAGTCTTCGCTGAGCAGCAGTCTTCTCCAAGCATAGTTGCGTATGCAACTTAGAGTCTTGGAGTTTTCTGCTCACGCAACTCAGAGCAAGGTTGTTCATAGAACTTGAAGCAAAGTTGCGTACTTCTCAACTCACAACTCGGGCGCTGCCGGCGGCAGAAGAGAGGGAGCAGCGATTTTTCTTAAAGGAGAAAAATTGTTTACGCAATTTTTCTCAAGGGAAGAAAAATATGCCTAGGGTTTGTGTTTGGATTATCTCCTTGGAGTGGCCGGCAGCATCCCTTTTGTTAGGGATTGGTTGGTACAAGGAGAAGGGATCGACTTGGTGATCACATGTCTTGGTATATCGTCGCCCACACGACGTCCAAAAGGGGAGGGTCATACAGTAGATGATCGTAAGGTAACAGAAGGTATATTCTTCCTTGGCTCCATTCATTCTTATTTGTGCCTTATTCATTTGCCTCGTCATTTTATGTGTGTTAGTTTATTAAGTTGATTTTGATAGTGATATCAGAAAAGTGTCCTAAGGCAATCGCCTTATAATTGTAATCATTTATTTTAATAAATGAATATTCACTATTTGAGTATACATGTTTATGTATTTGATTGAGATCTTAAACTCATTTACTGAATGTCCGCAATACAATTCACAACATGAGAGAATTTGTGATGAATTCACAACTAGTGATTATCTCTACATGTGCAATTGTGAAGTATTGAAATTTCCCTAGTCGATGAATTGATAAATACGGACACTATCAATTCTGTTGAGACTAGCATGGGTTATTATCTAATCAGCTAATTCTCACTGGCTGGTGACATTGGGATTCCGGAGATAAACATGAATGCTAGTTAAGGGAACTAGTTCATTGGAGTGACTGGCTGTAAAACTTCATATGGTAGTCTACATATAGATATGTCAATGAAGTTCTTACTGCAGCTTAAGTGCGATGTTCCTTTGACTTGCGGTGTTCAAGTCATCTTGGTCATGGAGACTTATACTTTGACATCTAAAGCAAGCATCTCCAAGGAGGTGTGGACCCAGGATGATTGGGTATAAGCCGAAGTGCCCGAAGATGTTTGAACAGCCTACAAAGGAATCACCACTCCTTGCGAGGAGATGTATACCCAAGGCTTATCGTCGGATTGTTACTCGAAGCCTCTGGCCAGAGCATGACATGTTCAGAGTATGAATCTCTTAAATACATGAGAGTAATTAGAATCCGTAGGACGAGAAAACGTTACTTGGGCTAGGTGTGACGTAGTCAGCCTAGTGGGGACTGACACACATAGACCATGTCCTGAACCAAGTGGGTATAAGATGGTGAAGGGAATGGGGCACGATTCATTATAGCTGCTGAAGGGTTTCAGAATTGTTTCTGAGGTCAACCGTTGATCTTTCGATTAATTGGGGATCATGATGTACTACTATGTGCCACTCATGATCGTTCTATAATTGATTAATTATAGACGACCAACATAAATCGAATGCCTATTTAGTCACACGCACTACGAGTAATCCGAGGGATTTAAAATGAGTTGAAAATTGGATTTCCAATCAAGAGAGATTAGGTTTGGTTGAGCCAAACGATAAGTCGAATCTGAATTTTTCAGAGACGCATCGGAAGCGTAAAATGGCTAAGTCTTTTGAAGACTTAATAGATGAATTAAATAAGTTTAATTCATTGGGGCGTGGCTTGGATGGGCCGACCAAAGAAGGTCTCCACCCTCTTTGCTTGGCCGGTCACAACAAAGGGAGAGAACCAAGTTTTTGGTTCAATTTATAAAATAAACCAATTGTGAGGTTTGTTTTATAAAATTATGGATGATATAAATTTTTATATAATAAACCAAGGTTTGGTTTATTTTTCATGGAAACTAAAATGAACCATGGATTGGTTTATTTTATTTTATAAAATTAATCATGGATTGATTTACCATGATAAGAAAATTTATTCCATAAGAAAAAAGGAGACTTGGTCGGATTTTATCATGAATTAAAATATGATAAAACTTGGCATGATGGAATAAGTCATAGAAAATTTATTCCATAAGAAAAAAGAGACTCGGCGGTTGAGAGGCCACTATATAAAGGACCCAAGGCAAGGCTCGAAAATCAATTGAAGTATTCTTGCCTGGCTCTCTCCCTCTCCTCCTGTAACGCCCGCTTTTTTTTTTCTTCCATAAAGCGGCGTTACGTTAACATACTTAGGGCATGTAGACATCATAAGGCAGCGGAATAACTTTAAGACTTACACATATATGCCCTACTACCATTCCTAACATAATAACATGGGTACTTGGCATATTAACTTCATACTTTGCATCATATCATGTCATGCTTAACATCATGTCATAGAGTCACATAAGCCATTATTCAAACACATAAGTAGCAAACATAAAGTTCTAGCATAAGACCGGTAAACATATTGTTTTCGTGGCCAAGTCACTACCACACACACACATTCTTGTCCTCCTGCTGCTTCCTTATTGTCCCCTTGCGTGATCTGCGGTATAAGGAAAATAAGACTATAAGCACATCGGCTTAGTAAGACTCCTTCCTACTCACTAAAACCATTCATCACTTAATCATAAGCAAATGAAACATAAACATAACTTTATGCTTGAACATAACTATAAATAAACTTACATGGCATGATACATGACATAACATGAACATAATTAAACTTAGCATAGCATAATACATGACATAGACATAAACATAATTCAACTTAACATGGCCTAATACATGACATAAACATAAACATAAATAAACATTCTTAACATGGCATGATACATAAACATAAGTAGACATTCTTAACATGACATGATACATGGCATAAACATAAACATAAGGAAACATTCTTAACATGCATGATACATAAACATAAGTAGACATTCTTAACATGACATGATACATGACATAAACATAAACATAAGGAAACATTCTTAACATGCATGATACATGGCATAAACATAAACATAAAGCATGAACTAACCTGTATGGCATAAACATAGGCATGCTTTCTATCATATCATATGGGCATCTTCTTAACATAACCATAAGCATAAATCGTTTACTATCATGCATATTTCTTGACATGAAACATAAGTATAAGACATTACTATCATGGCATAATGCATAACATGAATGAATGCATGAGTCTAATGCATATACATAAGGATGCTTAACTTTTAAAAATCATACTTTTAAATACTTAAACATAATCATAACATCATTGGGGTCCCCGGCTTGTACCACATACATACATCATAAGCGCGCATCCCTAAGTAAATACGAGGTAGCGAGCCCCGACCTACTAGGGTATGGACAGCATAGTCAGTAGTCCCAGAACCGGGGCGTTCTTAAGGTGCCCATCCCTGTTGCACAGCTTCGGTAGTGCCAGAACCGTGGACAGCATAGTCGGTAGTCCAGAACCGGGGCGTTCTTAAGGTGCCCATCCCTTGGACCCATACTTCGGTCCGGTACAAGCCCATTCATAAAGTAAAATACTTTACATGCTTCATCATTCGTAAGACATGGCATACATCTTCATTCATAAAACATGGCATGCATCTTCATTCATAAAACATGGCATGCATCTTCATTCATAAAACATGGCATGTGTAACGACCCGACCCGTCTACCGGCCCATTTATCGGTCCTCACGACCGTCGTACTGTCGACCATCGACCGTGCCATCATTCACAAACATGGCATCCATCTTTATTCATAAAACATAGCATGCACTTTCATTCATAAACATAACATGCATCTTCATTTATAAACATAACATGCATCTTCATTCATAGAACATGGCCTACTTACATAAACATCATTCTTATTCCTAGTGCTTGCATGATCATGGCATATAAGGTAAGCATTGCATTATATTCATTGAACATGACATGTTTGCATAGACAATTATCCTAATCCATAGAGTTTGCATGATCATGATATATAAGGTAAACATTGCATTTCATACATAAGCATGGTATTCATCCCAAGCATACATAAGTAGGACTTCCATAAACATACTACCTACTATTCAAGTGCATGGCATAGAACACAAGATATTCATGAATAAACCCTATTAAGCATAGCATCTAATCATAAACATATAAATATGAAACATGGTACTTAAGGTTAGGGTTATAGGTAACATAATTTCTACCACATGCTTGAACCTATATATATACTTCATAACAAACCATAAACCATCATTCTTCAAACCCTAACTCCCCCCAAACCCTATTTACCTTGCTTGGCCGAAACCTATAAGGAAGGGTTCCATCATTCAATTAACATGTAAGATAGCATAAGGTAAAGAAACAACCATACATTACCTATAAGACCATGGGAAGCCATTAGGGCTCATGATTAGGGTTAACCCTAACCTTTAGCCCTCCTTCTTAGGGCTGGCCGAAACCCTACAACGCCATGGGTGCATGGAAAAATTCCATAAAATCCCCAATCAAACATTAAACACCAACCATACCCTACCATAGGGCTTTCGGAACCCATACTTGAAGAAAACCTTAACCCCTTGCCCTAGATTCCTTCTTGGCCGAAACCCTTAGGGTCACAAGACCTTGTGAAAATTCACATAAATCCCTTCATCCTCCCCTTGTATCATAAGGGTACACAAGATACATGAGTGAAGAGTTAAATCCAACCCTAGCCATGGAAATCCTTATGATGGTCCCAAACCCTAAAGGGTCTTAGGGTACTCCAAAAATTCCCAAAAATTATATTTATTCTCTAAAC
The DNA here is from genome assembly GCA_024364735.1 of Boesenbergia rotunda. Classification (NCBI taxonomy): domain Eukaryota; kingdom Viridiplantae; phylum Streptophyta; class Magnoliopsida; order Zingiberales; family Zingiberaceae; genus Boesenbergia; species Boesenbergia rotunda. Next base: position 357,058 of record JAGFNQ010001812.1, on the reverse strand, counting down.
ATCATGAGAACACATTAGAAAGCATGATTAAGATTTTTAACATCATCATGGACCCAAAACTCATGGTGGCCGAATGCTATAGGGGTCCAAAACATGGTTTTCTCAACATCAAAACCCAAAACCAAACTTTATATTATGCTAAAAATCAAAAGGAACTATTATACCACAGGTGAGGGAGTCTTACATTGGTTGATCTTGATTATAGACCTTAGATTTGAGAGAAGGATGGAAATCTTGTTGCCTCTTGACCACCCCTAGCCTTTGTACCCTTGTAAAAGCCTTGGATCTTGGAGATGGAGCCTTAGGTGAACCTTTTCCAAGGGAGATCCCCTCTTGAAGTATTCAGCTAGAATGAGGGAGGAGGAGGAAGAAAAATGGAATTGATGGAAGGAAGAAAGTAACTCCCAAGCCCCCTCTTTATAACACATTAAGGAGGGTAAGTGAAGAGTCATGGTGTCTCTTCCTCTTCATGACTCTTCATATTCCCCTAAGCTTAACCAAAATCCACTTCATTTCCTCATAGCACTCCCTTGCTAGGTGAATTGGTTAGAGCATACATGGTTGTACAAGAGGTCCAAGGTTCAATCCTTGGTGCATGCACTATTTTTTTCTATTTTATTTTTATTTTATTTCCCTATTATTTCGAAAATCCCTTAAAAATTCCCCCATAATTATGTTAATATTTCTCATTAAAACCCTTTTATATTTTTATAAATTTTCACCTAAAATTTACCAATAATCATGGTACTAGAAAGCCCATATAAGGCCCATTAGTGCCTATTTTCCCAATTTAAATGAGAAAACATGGATTTCTAGGTTAAAATTCGAGTTAATATTTCTAGGTCCCTCGGAAAATTATCTAGACATGCTCAATATTTTAAAGAAATATTAAGAGAATTTTCTGGGTCGTTACAATCCCCCATACCTCGTGAAAGTTCGTCCTCGAACTTAGAATAGCTCCGGGTACTTGCGCCTCATCTCGTCCTCGCGTTCCCAGGTAGCTTCTTCGAACCGTTGACTTTGCCATAGAACCTTGACTAAGGGTACCTCCTTACTCCTTAGCTTCTTGACTTCCCGATCCAAGATCTGGATAGGTCTGCTTTCATAGCTTAGGTCCTCCTGCACTTGCACTGTCTGTGGCTCGATCACTTGGTCCATATTTGGGATACACTTTTTAAGTGTTGACACATGGAACACATTATGGACGACCGACATCTCTGGAGGCAGCTCCAGCTCATATGCCACCTTACCAACTCTTTTCAGAATCAGGTACGGCCCCACATAACGTGGACTTAGTTTTCCTTTCCTCCCAAATCTTGTCACCCCTTTCATAGGAGCCACTTTGAGGAACACCAAATCTCCAACATTAAATTCCAGTGGTCTACGCCGGACATCGGCATAACTCTTCTGCCGGCTCTGAGCAGCTTCTATCCGTTGTCGAATATTCTCTATAGCTCCGGTGGTGCCGTCGATGACATCCGTTGTGAGCCCCATTTCCTTCTTTTCACCACCCTCATACCAACAGATCGGAGACCTACATCTCCTCCCGTACAACGCTTCATAAGGTGTCATTCCGATAGTAGCTTGGTAGCTATTGTTGTAAGCGAATTCCGCTAAGCATAGATATCGACACCAACTTCCTTTGAAATCCAAGGCACAAACTCGCAACATGTCTTCTAGTACTTGATTTACCCGTTCAGTTTGCCCATCAGTCTGAGGGTGAAAGGCGGTGCTAAATCGCAATTTAGTACCGAGAGACTTCTGAACACACTCCCACAAATGCGAAGTAAAGCGACCATCCCTATCTGAGATGATGGTCTTGGGAACTCCATGAAGTCTGATTATCTCCTTAACGTATAATTGAGCCAGTTGCTCCATTGAATCAGTCATCTTGATTGCCAGGAAGTGCGCAGACTTCGTCAGCCTGTCCACAATTACCCAAATCGCATCATATCCATTCGTAGTCCTGGGAAGCCCTGAAATAAAATCCATAGAGATGTCTTCCCATTTCCACTCCAGAATTGCGAGTGGCTGCAGAACTCCTCCGGGTCGCTGGTGTTCTGCTTTTACTTGCTGGCAAGTCATGCAAGTACTAACATGCTGAGCCACATCCCTCTTCATACCGGACCACCAAAACTTCTCCTTCAGATCTTGATACATCTTGGTGGATCCTGGATGCATCGAATAAGGGGTTCCGTGAGCTTCTACCAGTATTTCCCTTCGAAGCTCCGGATCATTAGGAATACATAGACGATCCCTAAGGTAGAGTACTCCCCCTTTGGCGATATGGAAACCATCACCCATTCCTTCTAGGATCTCCTGTTTTATTTTCTGAAGACTCAGATCACCATTTTGTTTTTCCAATATGTCCTCAAATAGCGTGGTGATATTGTCATGGTGGAAAGTCGTCCGGAGATGACTTCGACCCCAAAATTCATAATCTCTTCCTTGAGTGGTCGGGGTAACATAGATATGGACATCAAGGTGGCACTTGACTTCCGGCTGAGTGCATCGGCCACTTTGTTTGCCTTCCTTGGATGGTAGAAGATCTCGCAGTCATAGTCCTTCACCAACTCAAGCCATCGCGTTGTCTCATATTCAGGTCTTTCTGAGTGAAGAAATATCGCAGACTCTGGTGGTCTGTATAAATCTTACACTGCGCTCCATATAAATAATGCCTCCATATTTTAAGAGCGAAGACCACCGCGGCCAGTTCCAGATCATGAGTGGGGTAATTCTGTTCATACTCCTTGAGTTGTCTAGAGCGTAGGCAATAACCTTTCCATTCTGCATAAGTACAGCTCCAAGTCCTAGTTTGGAGGCATCACTATACATGTCGAAGCTCTGATTACATTCTGGGAGGGTAAGGATTGGAGCGCTTGTAAGTCTCCTTTTTAGTTCCAAGAAACTCCTTTCACAGTTTCCGTCCATTCATACTTCTTATCCTTCCGGGTGAGAGCGTTAAAGGGGCTGCAATCCTCGAGAAGTCCTCCACAAATTTTCTATAATAGCCTGCCAGCCCAAGAAAACTTCTGATTTCGCTGGCGTTCTTCGGCCGCTCCAGTTATTCACAGCTTCAATCTTTATTGGATCTACCATAACCCCGTCTTTGGAAATGATATGGCCCAAAAAGCCCACTTGGTCGAGCCAGAACTCACATTTGGAAAATTTTGCATACAGTTGCTTTTCCTGAAGAATCTCTAATACTATCTTCAGGTGCTCAGCGTGCTCTTCTTGGGTCCTCGAATAAATAGGATATCGTCGATGAAGACGATCACAAATTTGTCGAGGAACGACGAGAATTTT
>JAGFNQ010001812.1:259716-351261 GCA_024364735.1 Boesenbergia rotunda | reverse complement strand
TCTCTATGCTAAAGAAGTGTATTCACGACCCTAGCCCAAGTGATTCAGCCTCAGTCAGTACAGATCCAAGAAGATCTTAGTTATGAGAGCAGACGACACAGATAGTGGACAAAGCAGTTAAGAGATTAAGAAACAAAGAAGTGCCACTAGTGAAGGTCATCTGGCAGAATCAAAAGCATGAAGAGGCTACTTGGGAACGTGAGGACAGCATGAGAGAACGATATCCAGAGTTATTCTAAGTTCGAGGACGAACTTTTTATAAGGTATGGGGGATTGTAACGCCCCAAAATTTCCATTTTTAATTCTTAAAGTCCTTAGAATTATTTAGAAATGGTTTAGAAATATTCTAGATATTTTTAGGAATTTTTAGAGTATTTTTATGGAATTTTCCGAGTCCGTTTGGTATTTTTGGAAAAAGAAAAAGAAAAAGGAAAAAGCCAAAAATGGAAAAACCAATTAAGTGCAGCGGGTGGCTCGAACCCGCGACCACCACGAGACCAAGGGAGCGCGCGGCCAGCCGGGCTAGGGGTATCAAGCACAACAAGGGACGGAGAGAAGGGTATTTACGGTATAGTTAGGTTGATCCGACCCTTAAGTATAAATAGATAATTAAAGAGAGAAGTTTTATTTTCTCTCAAACCCTCTCCCTCTCCCAAGGTTGCGCCGACCCCTCTCCCTCTCCTCTCTTGTGCGCACGCCACATCAAGCCCTAGAGGGTCGGCCAAAGCTTTTCTCCAAGAGATAATCCTATATTCGGGATCCCCGCGACGAGAGGAACGCGTAGGTGCGAAGAATTCTCCGAGATCTCAAGTTTCTTCCGAGTCCTAGACGTCAATCTTGGTTGTAAGTCCAAGATATCAATGTAAGTACTGCTCACCTGCAGTAAGAGGCGGTTTTTCCGCGAGAATTTCCTTTAAAAGTTTTTAAAAGTGATATTTCTTTTTGTTTCAGTTTTTGCATGTAATCTTAGTTCCTTATATGCTTGTATATGTTTGATAAGTACCCTATATGAGATTAGGGACCAAGAAAAGCTATGAGAAAAGAGAAGAGAAGATAAAGATAAGAAAAGAAAAGGCCAAGGCCTTAAGAAATCCCGAAAAGTCAAGACTTAGGGATTTTAGCACGCAAGGTGCTCCAGAAAATGCCAAGGCATTTACAGATGAGAAAGAAAAGTAAGAAAAGCTATTTTATTTTCTAAGGCCAGTACCCGGCGTCCAAGGGCGTCGTTAAAGAAATCCAGGTGTCCAATTCCAAGGTCTTGGCCCTGGTAGACCAAGGTCTGCTCTATTAGGATTGGTGGCTCGCTACCCCAACCTTTTAGGGAACGCGCATCAGATGGTACTTACGTCTTCAGTGGATCCAAGTGATTATTATTTTCAAGTATATGCTTTAGCAAAGTTTCGAAAGTTTTCAGAAAGTTTTCAAAAGCAAAAGAATAGCTAAAGTTTCAATTTGAGCCAAGAAAAGTAAATTGAGATTTATTATTGCTTGAGCATGCATGTTTTGAGCTGTACATGTTCTTAGTTTCCTTTCAAGCATATTAGTATCTCATATGATTTTCATATTGTTCTAGAAGCATGTTTGCACATTCGAGATTTTGTGAGCTAGATAGTACTTACTAAGCTTTTGCTTATAGATGCATTTCCTCTTATTGCAGATAAAGGTAAAGGCAAGCAATTCTGAAGGAAGACGACGAGGCGGTGCTGAGTAGAGTGTGTGTGGTGGCTGATTATGGAGAGATCCTTGAGACGAAACATTTTAGTTATTTGAATTGCAATGTTTAAGTTTATTCAAATTTCAAGTTCTTGCTTTATGGAGATTATGGAGTATTTGAGTTTTGGATAGTTTTATATGCTAAATTTCTTAGAGTAAAGATTCCATGTCATTTCCTTTAGCATATATATCCCCATGATTGCATTGGATGAGTAAAAGTGTGAGTAGTTAGAAATATTGATACTTTGTTAGAGAAAAAGGTGTTTGTGCCAAGATAGTATCAATTTTCCTTTTGAATCGAGTTTTATTGCTTAAAAATGTTTAGAAAAGTTGCAATCACATTTCATAATGCTTTAGCAAGGTCGTAGAACATGTATTTGGTGTTATAAATTCATAGAAGTCAAGATTGGTACAAACTTTATTGTTAACGTTTATATAAACTTGTTTAGTTTATTTTCTTCCATAAAAGTCCTAAATTCAAGTTTATGGATTCGTTTGATTGGCTAAATTGTTTAGGAAACTGATATAGAGTATAGAAATGATGTCGTAGTTTGATATGGCTCAAAATTGAAGGAATGGTGGACTTGGAAAGTAAGGGCCGAAACCTGTAAAACTGATTACAGGCGTACCAGTCGACTGCCACGTCACCAGTCGACTGGTACAGGCAGTTTAAGAAGGGTAAGGCTGTTTTCAACAGGTATTAGCTATGGGATTTGAGAAGAAAGTATGGCATGGTATTATTATACATGATTGCTTAAGTTAGAATATAATTGTTAGCAGAATTTAAAAGAAAAAAAAATAAGATTTCTGCAATTTTCTTTAGTCATGTATAAAAGTTGAGAAGTAGAGAAATGTAACGATCCGTCTAAAGACAGTAAGAAGGCGGGTCGCTACAGTTTGGTATAGCTCAATTGGTTACCAGGATTAGTTAGGAACTCTAGTACTTTAGCCTGGAGGTCTAGAGTTCGAATCCTGGGGAAGGCAAAAACCCGCTGGCCAGGGGTGGGAAGACCAGTAGTAGAGTAACGACACGGCCAACAGTTAGACAGGGCCGGGTCGTTACATAAAAAGGCGCCTTTTTATGTAACGACCCGGCCCTGTCTAACTGTTGGCCATGTCGTTACTCTACTACTAGTGGTCTTCCCGCTCCTGGCCAGCGGATTTTTGCCTTCCCCAGGATTCGAACTCTAGACCTCCAGGCTAAAGTACTAGAGTTCCTAACTAATCCTGGTAACCAATTGAGCTATAGCTCAATTGGTTACCAGGATTAGTTAGGAACTCTAGTACTTTAGCCTGGAGGTCTAGAGTTCGAATCCTGGGGAAGGCAAAAACCCGCTGGCCAGGGGCGGGAAGACCACTAGTAGTAGAGTAACGACACGGCCAACAGTTAGACAGGGCCGGGTCGTTACACTTCTGCTGGTGACGCTCGGGGAGAAGGGGGTTGCAAATTACTACACCAAGGTACATCCTCCTCGAATCACACTTCTCTCTTACCGCTTTGGGAGTAAGATCGATAGATTCTAAAACCCTAGGCATTTTCCAGTTTAGGGTTTCCGAAATCCTTAAGGGTTTCTGAAATGGAATGTATGCTACTTCCAGATTCCCAGTGTTTGTTGCAACCCAAACCTGGAAGTACAACAGTATGCTATTAGGTGTACTAGATCAGGTGTTCTAAGAATCTACGAATGAAATAAAAGAAATAAGATGATCACAAGAATAAACTACAAAATGCAACAAGAAGATAACTTTGATTGTATTTACCTCATGAAGATTACTAATCACAAAACAAAATGATCATGTAAAACAAAAAGACAGCGGATTGAAATTTTGAAGGATGACATCTTTTTTTTTATTACATTTACATTTTAGTAAAGAATTACAACTTTGATGAATTCATAGTGAACTTGGAGAACAGAGAATCTACCCATTGTTTTAATTTTTAAAAAAAATTGTTAGCCTATATTGGGTTACATAATTGCTGTAGGTTGTGTGTGCCTAGATCACCCATATCTAAAATCAAGAAACCATTTTGTCAGTATTCTATGAAGGTGGAACTAGCTTTTAACTTGCATCAACTTAATGTAGGAGATATTGTCACATAGATTTACAGTTGAAACTGGAAGCGCACACATTACATGAAGGGCTTTGACAATTCTGTCAAGAGCGAACCTGATCCATAGTATGAATTCCAACTTTGCTTATCAAAGAAAACAATCATCCTTTTTCTTTTCAGAGTGATAAAAGTGAATTTTTTTTATCATGTAAAATACTGAGGTATGTGGATCTGGGAGTTGGCTATCTCAATTAGAAGGGCTTTATATTTTGTGTAATAACTGTACATAGATGGAGTTTTTCATTAATAGAAATGTATCTATTTTAGATCTGATATATACCAAAATTTTCTGAATTCAATGTTAGATATTGAAGCATAGCTTCTATTAAAAGACCTTTTAGTTGATATATTAAGAATTATCATCCTCTACTATCATCTTCTACGTGGAGATGGAATCAACCTAGTAATACATAAGGGACTATTATACCGTCGAATCCATATTTAAAGCAACTAAGCATACATTGAGCCTCAATAAAATCTCTATCTTGTATATATATATTTTTTGAAGATAATCCCAAGATCTGCATTTTAAAGAAAGAATAATCTGTATTATTAGTCTGAATGAGATAGTAAAAGTAACATGGCCTATTATACAGTGTTCTACCTGCTTTTCTCTTGAGGAAATAAGCTAACACAATATCCAATTGCGTATTACTACATTATTTACTTCCTATGTTTTGCTAATCATACAGCTACATACAATTTTGATTAATTGTTTGAATATTTTGTTACTATTTCACACTATTGTTTGTGTTAATATTTTAGATTTATTAATTACAGTTCCTTTTTAGGTATTAGCTCATCGTTGATTTATTCGTTAAAACAAGAATGGACAAAGAATGGATGTCAAAGGATAGACTATCCCGTGAATATGAGAATGGAGTTGAGGCTTTCTTGATATTTGCATTGGAAAACAGTAATGATCCGAATATGGGAATATCTTGCCCATGTGCAAAATGTGGTAATCTAAAGAAGAAAAATATACAAACTATAAGGGCACATCTGTATTGTAACGGTATAGATATGACATATCATACATGGATATGGCACGGCGAAAGATCTATGATAGGGATTTCACAAAATGAAATTCATCCAGTAGGGCCTAGAGAATATGTTCGTGATGAACCAATAAATATGGTTCATGATACATATGATAGTTATGCTGAGAATTCAACCCAATTCAATAAGTTACTTGAAGACGCCGAGAAACCTTTATATCCTGGATGTACTAAATTTACAAGGTTATCTGCAATTGTGAAATTATTCAACTTGAAGGCCAAATATAGTTGGAGTGATAAAAGTTTCACTGATCTACTCAGTTTTTTAGTATAGCGTTATAAACTAAAAATAATCGAAATGTCTTTTTATGTTTTAGGGTCAATCAGCTGCGCTGACATTGGAATCTGCCACAAATATTGCTGCATATGGTACAATTGTTGGTTTCAATGGACAGGATAAAATGCTTCATGGTGTTCCATTTCCCATTAATTGCATTCGAGTCTCCATTGATCAAGCAGTGGACAAATCAGCTCATTTGCCATATCCAATTCCAAGTGAATGTGAAGTCATTGGTGATGCCATAGGATCTGTTGTGGCTTGGCCTGAACAGCAGATTGTGAAGCAAGAGAAGGTATATGAGTTATTATAGTTCAAGTTAAATTGTGATTGTATTATTATTCAATCTAGCTATCTAACTTGATTACATTTGATATTATTAGAAGCCTGGAAGGAAGAAGTTTGAACAACCACAAAAGAAACCTAGTTTGTCAACAAGTGTCCCAAGATCATTACATATGTTATATTGTTACAGTAAGCATGCTCTAGATGGAGGAAGGTGTATATCACTGCGTTTAGATAATGAAGTTTTTGATGAAGATTGTGAACTTTTTCTGGACCTTGAGGATATAAATTCTTTGTATCATTTGGAGCCAATTTCATTAAATTTGATCGTTGTCTACATATGGTAAGTGAAATTATTTAAGCAATTTCAGAAACATTTTCTTCACAGATGATGTTTTATATTCATTAATGAAACATTATGAGTGATCCTTATGTTTGCTTTACATTATTGTTTCGTATTTTAATTTTATTTTGTTTGCATTGATAGGTGTCTGTATAAAAAGAAGCTGAAAGATAACACTACAAAGAAATTCAGATTTATGAATCCCCACAAAATCCCATTTCTAGCAAAAATGGCACAAGACAAAACAGCTAAGCTTGAAACGCTGAACCAAAGGGCAACTCTTTTAGCTGATAGGCTAACGATGCATCATCAGATGAAATTGTTTTGGTGCCATGTAATTTCGGGTAAGTGCAAAATAAAACTTCACTTTAAAATGCTTCCATTCGCTAATTTATTAAATTTTATGATCTAACCATATGTCTTTGCCTAGTTTCCATTGGATTCTCAGTGTAATTGAACCTTACAAGGATACTATTTATGTGTTGGATTCCCTTAGTTCCCGCATTCGAGATGATGATTGTAAATACGTAATGGAAATGTGAGTTCAGATTTCTGTCAGTAAATTTATATTTTAATATAAATTTTATATAACAAATATTCATAACGTATGAAGGGCATTACGCTTGTTTAATTCTACCAAGGGAAGGAAAGGGAGAAAAAATGCTAAGTGGGAAGTAGTTAAGGTATGTATACTTTTGTTTAACATATATTGGAATGTGTATAATTTTCGTTAACTATTTGACAATAATTACCATATATAGGCTCCTCAACAACCGGATGCGAAACAATGCGGTTTTTTTGTGATGAGATACATGAAACAAATTATTGAAGAAGTTGAGACTATCGAGAGAGATTCACTGAGATCAATAGTAACTATATTAAGCTTATCTCAAATTCTTTGACATTAACTATTTAGAATTGCAAAGTGATCAGTGTTGATTGTTTTTCCCATTAACCACTCGCCAATTTAATTTGTCTGTGTTCACAGTTCACAAAAACAGGTTACTCTCGTGATCAAATTGATGAGGTTCGGGCCGAGTTGACGGAGTGCATTCAAGATCATATTTCTGAATAGGTTTGGAATCATACAAGATCATTATTCTATTTAGATTTAAGTTCATGGAATGATGTTTTTTTTAAAAGTAGCTTACATTATATTGTATTTTCTATAATTTCTAATTCCATTTTTTTAGGCAGTGTTAAAGGATAGTTATGAGATCGAGCTTCAGAAGTTGGCCCCAATCGCGGATTGATTATGAAACTTGTGAATTGAAAAACTCGTGAAACTCTTAAGTGATTGATGATGTGTTGTAAAACTTGTGAGTTTGGAAAACTTATCACATGCAGTGAAAGGATGTTTGCTTGCATTAATATGCAAGTACAAGATATTTGTATAATAGTTATCAGTGTAAATTTTCTAGCTTTTGTAATCTTCTGCCAGTGTAATATATAGGAGGAAGATGTTGACCTGTTAGTTGAGCATGTAGATGCTACAAACTGCAAACGAGCATGTCTCTACCTCACAAGTCCATCTAGGTATGCTTTATATTCTTTTGTAGTTGTAACATATGGAGGTATGTGAAGCAGTCTTTCTTGATAACACCCAAGTATGCTCACCCCAGTCATAATGTTTTATTCTAATTTTTTATTATTTTTCATAATAATATTCTCTGTTGCCAGTATGTGAAGCTGAGCTACATGTGGAGGTATACACTGTTTTATTCTAATTTAAATTTTGTATACAACCTGATTACCACTGCAACCACCTTCTGGTTCGTTCAAATCTTCCAGGTATGATGATGACCTTGAGCAATTTCTAAAAGGATACTGACAAAGTGTAATAAGCTTTTGCCATTTCAGTCAAAAAAGAGAAACTATCACACTCGATTATCCCAATTTTTATACTGATATAGCCTTTATTCTTCATTTTAATCTGATTGAATTGCATGTTGATCTGTGCAGGTTTTTCAGATTTGCGAAGCTACAGACAATCAAATGTTCTCTGGCCGGCTAATCAAGTTCTTCACTGTGAGTTATGGGCTAATCAAGTTCTATACGCGTAGGTAAGGTAAGTTACTATTAGTTTTGACTTAAGAAATTTGTGCCAGCTATTTGCCTTTCCATTTAATTTTTATCTGTTAATTATTCTTAGTTTTTTCTTATTTCGATTGCATCTGCAAAAGCATTGAACTTTAAAAATATTGTCTATCCTCCACTTGTTCCATTCTATTAAAGGCAATATCTTCTCTCTCAACATTTTCCTTAAGCTTATATATCTTTCTTATCTACTTTTGCAGCACACAAGGCAAATGGTGTGAGCTCACTATGGGGCCACAAACTTAGAGGTAAGTAATTGAAAAGGATAATTGGTTTGTTACTTGTTAGTTATATTACCTTTGCTTTCCATCTTTTTGTGAAGGATTATTTTTCAGAATGATGTCTTGATGTTTAAAAGCATGCTAAATGTCGAAAATGATTCTGATCCCAGACTGTCTCTTGTATCTCATGATCAAAGTGTCTTCTTTTTGCAGATCATTTTTATATGTCGTGGAACAACTTTACAGATGGGCCTTTCAGTCGTTATGTATATGCATTAGTAAGTTCTATTGTTCAATAGTTATAGAAGTCCACTGAATGCATACTATCTCAAAATTTCTTAGCCCATGCTATTATATAACATTACATGATGCTACTGGTCATATAAAATTGCGTTATCTTTTTTATCCAACAAATTAGTGATACCTGTGAGCTTTTATTTGTCTTGTCTGGGAATTCCTTGGACTTCAAAATTAGAATATTAAATACTTGTCTTTGATCGATTATCCTTGTATACTATTTGGTCACTGTACTAGTGAATTTTTTGGTTTTATTATGCTTCATTTTTTATTGGATTATTTGAAGCTTCTTTTTCACTTTAAATTTGGCATCATCAACTCTTGCATCTGAATTGTTTGCAGAATTCATATGCATTCTTATTTAAGATCCGAGCTTACTTTGAATTTGTTCATATGCAGAATTCATATATCGACCGGAGTTTCTTATCTAATGGTCTCAATATTTGTTGGACTACATTATCATCTCGTATATGCTGTATGATGCTTCTACATTATCATCTCGTATACACTATATGATGCTTCTTTAGTTTTGGTAACCTGTGTTCTGACTCTTCTGAGCCTCTTAGGCTCTTTCTTTTTTCCAGATGCAGTTTCTTGATTAACGATACTCTCCCTGTTGTTTGAAGTTCTCTTAAGTTAGTTATTTTTAAAATTATTGATTTTTTTCATGTCAATTTCCAGAGTAAGCTTTGCTTTTCCAGTTCAGCAAGTGGTACAGTTGCTGAAGGAGACAACAAAATAGAAGAAAAGTAAGTCCTTGAAGATTTGGCCTTTTTTTTCATTTTTTTTAACTCTTTGAACTTTGCAAATGGTTCATGGTTGATAATTGTTTTCTTGTTTTCTCTGTGAGAGTCAGCTATTCAGAATCAGACCCTTTATAATATTTAAAATCCATGTTTTTCTTGTTGAGTTCTTGGAACTAATGTTGAGACCAAATATTCAGTGTATTTTTTTAATCTGTAATTTTTATCAATTTTCTTTTTAACAAGTCAAAACTATTGATCCAATGCCAATGATTCTTCCTTAGGACCCACGATGGTTTTGTGAATGCATCATAATAATTTAACTTGCACATAATTGTAGCTCCGGCCTCTCAAACTATTTCATTCTTGACAAAATCTTCTCTTCTTTGGTGAACAGGACACCAGAACATGGAATTTCTGGTAGGGAACCTTCTGAAACTCATTTTCTTTCCTTGTTTGATTGTGTCATTTAGTTCTAATACATCAAATGTTTGCTACTTTGCTTTAAGCTGTCATTTAGTTCTAATACATCAAATGTTTTATTTTTAATAAAGAGGTGACACTTTTGTCACATAACATTACTGTGCCTTTGTAGGTGGTTTTTAGAACACTGTTAGCTTCCTTGGTGCCTATAGTTGGTTTCAACGCAGTGATGACATCAGAGCATTTTGCTTCGTTTTTGGTTTGCCATTCAATATCAAATCTCATGACATACTATTTTTCTATGCTTTATGAGAGTTATATGACTTAAGTGTTAGTGATATGAGAGAAGTGTCCTAAGGCAATCGCCTTATGATTGTAAATATTTATTTTAATAAATGATAATTCACTATTTGAGTATACATGTTTATGTATTTGATTGGGATCTTAAACTCATCTACTGAATGACCGCAATACAACTCACAGCATAAGAGAATTTGTGATGGGATCACAACTTGTGATTATCTCTAAATGTGCAAATGTGAAGTATTGAAAATATCCCTAGTCGATGAATTGATAAAAACGGACACTATCAATTCTGTTGAGACTAGCATGGGTTATTCTCTAATCAGCTGATTCTCACTGGCTGGTGACATTGGGATGTCCGGAGATAAACATGGATGCTAGTTAAGGGAACTAGTTCATTGGAGTGACTAGCTGTAAAACTTCATATGGTTATCTATATAGATATGTCAATGAAGTTCTTACTGCAGCTTAAGTGCGATGTTCCTTTGACTTGCGGTGTTCAAGTCATCTTGGTCATGGAGACTTATACTTTAACATCTTAAGCAAGCATCTCCAAGGAGGTGTGGACCCAGGATGATTGGGTATAAGCCAAAGTGCCCGAAGATGTTTGAACAGCCTACAAAGGATTCGCCACTCCTTGCGAGGAGATGTATACCCAGGCCTATCGTCGGATTGTTACTCAAAAACCTCTGGCCAGAGTATATCATGTTAAGAGTGCGAGTCTCTTAAATACATGAGAGTAATTAGAAATCCAAAGGACGAGAAAGACATTACTTGGGCTAGGTGTGACGTAGTCAGCCTAGTGGGGACTGACACAAATAGACCGTGTCCTGAACCAAGTGGGTATAAGATGGTGAAGGGAATGGGGCACGATTTAGTAGAGCTGCTGAAGGGTTTCAAAATAATTTCTTCTGAGGTCAAACCGTTGATCTTTCGATTAATTGGGGGTCATGATGTACTACTAGGTGTCACTCATGACCGTTCTATAATTGGTTAATTATAGACGGCCAACATAAATCGAAAGCCTATTTAGTCACACGCACTACGGGTAATCCGAGGGATTTAAAACGAGTTGAAAATTGGATTTTCCGATCAAGAGAAATAAGTCGAATCTGAGTTAATCAGAGGCGCAATGGAAGCTAAAAATGGCTAAGTCTTTTGAAGGCTTTTTGGGCGAATTAAATGAGTTTAATTCGCATTGGTTCGGCTCGGTTTGGGCCGGCCAAAGAGGGTGTCAACCCTCCTTGGTTGGCCGGCCATTAAAAGGGAGAAAATCCAATTTAATTGGTTTAATTAATAAAATGAATCTAGTGTGATTTATTTTATAAATTATGGATAAATAAATTTGTATAAAGAAATTTATATAAATAAATTTGTAGAAATTTATTCTTTTATGGAAGTTAAAATAATCCATGAATTGGTTTATTTTAATTTTATAAAATCAATTATGAATTGATTTTTTCATAATAAGAAAGTTTATAAAATTCCTTATAAAATTTATTCCATAATTTAAAGAGAAGAAGAATTTGTTTTATTATAAATTAGTTATAATAAGACTCGGCTTAAACGGAACAATTAATAAGAGAATTTATAAGATAAATTTCTTATAACTAATTCCGTTAATTCCGTTAAGAGGGAGACTTAGCAAAGGAGTTGCTACTATATAAAGGAACCAAAGGCAAGCCCTTATTACGAATTACTAATTGAGATTAGTAACTTCCTCTCTCCCTCTCTCTTATTCTCTTCTCCCTCTCCTTTCCCTTAGGGCCGGCGCCCTTCTTGGAGAATTAGGGCCTGCTCCCACCTTCCTTGCTAGGGCCGGCGCACCCTATCAACACCAAGCAAGGTTGCCGTGAGCTTCAAGAAGAAGGAGAAACGAAACAAGAAGAAGAAGAAGCGGATAGCGACTCCTCTCTTCCCGGAATTCGATTCCGTTTTCTTGGTGGTTAGTTTCCCTTTCCTCTCTTGATCTTTCTTGTTGTGCCTATAGAGAATCTAGTAGTTCTCGTCGGCACAAAACTCGTGACTTTGCGAAGTCATCCCGAAGAGAACTCGGCGTGGACGCGAATAGAGGCGGAGCTTCCAAGGGACGCTACGGTTGGATCTCGTCCCTTACTTCGAGTTACGAAAGGTACTTAGTAAATTAGTTTACTTTTCCGCAAAGTTTTATTTTATGATTAAGTCAACACATCATATGGTTGCATGCTAGATACGTGGTTAAAATAATTTAGGAAATTATTTTATGCTAATTCTTCCGCTGCACGTAAAAATTTAAAATTTTACGAACCTGTATCCTTGTCAACATGCACCCGTTCCCAACAGTGGTATCAGAGCCGGTTAGTGTTCGATATAATCATATAATTGTTTTATGGAAAACTTTGTCATAATCTCAATTTTGGAAAAAATTTCAATTATGGAAATTTTCCAATTATTATAAATTTTAGATTTAGGAATTTCAAAGTTTGGAAATCCTCATGAAATTTCGCAAACGTTTGAAATATCCTAGTTTCTGAAATTTTATGATAATTGTAAAAACTTCCCATCATTGGAAACTTTCCAATTTTGGAAATTTTCTATTTTAGAAATTTTTCAATTTTGGAAATATGTAAGTTTTCTTTGCACCAGAAACTTACAATTATTCTGAAAACCTATTATGAAATCTCGCAATTTTGGGCACTTTCTTTCAAGAATGTCTAGACAAATTTATGGACAATTAATTGACAATTAAATTTGAATTGGGTTTTAAATTGACAACAAAATTTTTTATTTTGGATTGAGCCTCGGGGAGCCGTCCAATTTAAAGTTAGTTGTTGTAATTTAATTTCCCAATTTTAAATGAAATTGTTATGTTTAATTTGGTTACGCTTCCGAAGCGGACCAAATTGGATTTACGACAAATTACTTTTCTTTGGGTATCTGAGCCTCGGGGAGCCACCCTTAGAAAATGATTTGTTGTAATTAATTAAATCCATGAATAAAATATGATTTAAGAGGTGATGCTCTTACATATTGTTGTCTCCAAAATTAATTAGGAAAATGGTTTCCTATAGAGTTTCTTAAATGAGATTTTCATGAAAATAATATGTGGTTGAATTAAGGGAATCTATCTCTTAATTTAATAAGATTTGATTTAGAGAAATCAAAGTCTTAAACATATTATTTCCGAAATTGATTATGACAATTTAGGAAATTGTTTCCCAAAACAATTCCTTTAATAAAGTATGAAATTAGAATTAGGAAATCCAGTTCCTAATTCAATTCATGGGACTTGATAAATTAAGTCACATACATAATTTATTAAGGAAATCGTTAGTCATGATATAATTATATGTCATGAATGTGCTTAGAAAAGAAAGGATGAGACCCAAAACCCCTTACAAAATATTAAGGCCAACACCTTCCATTAATATGGTTAGAATCGGAGTTTTGTTTCTTGTTTGGGTTGATGGACACATCCATGCCCAGCTTGAACCTCAACATGTTTAAACCATGGAATTAGTTTATGATTAATACAGTTGGAGTCAGAGGTCAATCCTTAGTTATGGTTGTTGGACACATCCAAGCCTGACTAAACGGTTGAATGAGCTCCAACCATATTAAAACTATTTCTTGATTAATGGGTCATCCTTAAGCTTGGAGCATCGATTTGTTGTTCCACAGCCAAGGTCGATGTAAAGAGAGGTGCAATTGGGTGCTATGTATAATGTCGCATACTTGTTAATGAGTTAACAACCCAATGATTTATGCAAACATTCAATTAGTTGATAGCATAAAGTGATAGTTACATATATGTGATATGTAATCGGTATAATTACCTACCTTCATAGCTAAGAATAACTTGATGGCCACAGCCATGGTGGTTCTTATCTATGGTTGGATATCAACCTATTTGGAGATGTTCCTACGATCTCCCGAATTGATAAAAAGGGTTATTCAATTTGAAAAATAAATAGGATTTTTATTAATGTATAATGATACATTTTTTAATCATTCTTCTCACATAAGCTCAATTTGTATTTCTAGGTTAATCACTCGATCATGTCTTCTCTAAACTTGCGTTCCATTTTGGACACCAATAAATTGACTGGGCCAAACTTCATGGACTGGCTTCGAAACCTGAGGATAGTCCTCAAGGCAGAGAAGCTTGCATATGTCCTTGAAGTTCAACTTCCCAACCATCCTCCAGAAGGTGCAACTCCAGACCAGCTAATGGCCTATCAGAAACATGTGATCGATTCTGAACTTGCGAGTTGCATCATGCTAGCCTCTATGATACCTGAGCTGCAAAAGCAGCATGAGCATATGGATGCTTATACCATCATCTTCCATCTTCATGAGTTGTTTGAAGAGCAGGCGAGATCCGAAAGGTTCGAAGTCTCCAGACTCCTCTTCACCACTAAGATGCAGGAAGGCACTTCTGCCTCGCAGTTTGTGTTAAAGATGTTGGGGTACATTGAGCGACTGAGCACACTCGGTTTTGCAATGGATCATGAACTAAGTATTGACTTAATTCTGAATTGTTTGCCCAAAAGTTATTCACAATTTGTGATGAACTATCGGATGAACAAACTAGAGACTACCATTCCTGAGTTGCTCAACCTGCTGAAGACTGTGGAGCCTTCTATAAAGCCGGATCAAAAGACGGTACTGTTAGTTGGTTCCTCGAAGAAAGGTTGTAAGAGGAAGGCCAAAGAACAGAATAAAGGGAAGAAGAAAAAGGCCAAAAAGACTGAAAAGAAACCAAAAGGAACTTGCCATCACTGTGGCAAGGAGAGTCACTTGCGAAGAAACTGCAAGGTTTATCTTGAGTCCTTGAAGAAGAAGGCATCCGATGCCACATCCTCTTCAAGTATCTTCGTTATTGAATGTCACTCTATTTCCTCAAACACCTGGGTACTTGATACTGGGTGTAGCTCACATATATGTAATGACATACAGGGGCTAAGGAATAGAAGAAGACTCGTCAAAGGAGAAGCGAATTTGCGAGTTGGAAACAGAGCAAAGATTGCTGCTGTTGCCATCGGAACATATTTGCTAATGCTTCCTACAGGACGTGTCTTAGAATTGGATAATTGTTATTTGGTTCCTTCGTTAATGAAGAACATTGTATCTATTTCATGTTTGAATGAAAAGGGTTATCATTTAACTTTTAGTAACAATTGTTGTTACATAACTTTAAATGACGTTCTTTATGAGAATGGAACTTTGTGCAATGGTATCTACACGTTAAATTTATCCGGTGACGTTTTCAATATCGAAGTTAGCAACAAACGTGCTCGAATAGATAATCGAATAGACTCCTACACGTGGTATTGTCGTCTTGGCCATGTAAGTAAGAAACGCATGACCAAATTATACCGATGTGGAATTTTGGAATCATTTGAACCTGGTTCATTTGATACATGCCAATCATGCTTAGAAGGCAAGATGGCCAAATTACCCTTTTCTGGAAAAGGTAATCCAGTGGGAGAATTGCTTGGTCTAATACATACTGATGTATGTGGACCAATGTCAACTCTTGCACAAGGAGGCTATAGCTACTTCATCACCTTTATCGATGATCACTCACGATTCGGGTATGTGTTCTTGATGAAACACAAATCTGAAGCTTTTGAGAAATTCAAAGAGTTCAGAAATGAAGTAGAGAAACAACTTGACAAAAGTATTAAGATACTTCGATCCGATCGGGGTGGTGAATACTTAAGTCAAGAGTTTCAAGATTATCTTAGGGGCAATGGGATATTGTCCCAATGGATTCCGCCGTATACACCACAGCATAATGGTGTATCTGAGAGGCGCAACCGAACCTTGATGGCCATGGTTAGGTCGATGATGAATCATGCAACTCTTCCAAAATCCTTTTGGGGCTATGCACTTAAGACAGCTGTTTACCTGCTAAACAGAGTCCCGACCAAGGTAGTCTCTACTACTCCATATGAGAGGTAAAATAGTAAGAAACCCCACTTAACTCACCTTAAGATATGGGGTTGTCCTGCTAATGTGAAGTGGACTGTATCAGACAAATTGGATGCAAAGTCTGATAAATATCTATTTATTGGATACCCTAAGGAAACGAAGGGTTACCAATTCTATCATCCCTTGGAACAAAAGGTGTTTGTTTCAAGGCATGCTGTATTTCTGGAAAAGAATTTTTTTTACAAGAAAACAGTGGGAGTGGCATTGAACTTGATGAAGTTCAAGAAACTCCAATAGACATTACAGAGATACCTAGTCTAGACCCACAACCAATAACTCACAATGATGAGCTATCAGTTGAACCTAAACACAACACCACCTCTTCGTAGATCTGATAGGACACGCAATATTCCAGAGAGATACGGATTTCTCATAAGCGAATCGAATGACGTGTTACTCATAAGCGATGACGAACCTATCAGTTATGAAGATGTTCTGAAATGTTCACAAAGGGACAAATGGCTTGAAGCCATGAAGTCGGAAATGGATTCCATGTACGAAAATCAAGTATGGGACTTGGTTAACCCACCTGAAGGGATTAACCCCATAGGGTGTAAGTGGGTTTTCAAGAAGAAAACCGACATGGAAGGTAATGTTGTTACCTTTAAGGCTAGATTAGTGGCAAAAGGATATCGTCAGAAACAAGAAATTGATTATGACGAAACCTATTCGCCAGTAGCTATGCTTAAATCCATTCGGATGCTCCTAGCCATAGCAGCTCATTATGATTATGAGATATGACAAATGGATGAGAAAACAGCATTCCTCAATGGAAACCTGCTTGAGGATGTATACATGATACAACCTGAAGGTTTTACATCGGTTGATAAAACCAAAGTATACAAGCTTCGACGATCCATATATGGACTGAAGCAAGCATCCAGGAGCTGGAACATCCGTTTTGATGAGTCAATCAAAGAGTTTGATTTCTCACAAAATCCTGACGAACCTTGTGTGTACAAGAAGGTTAGTGGGAGTGCAGTCATATTCCTAGTGCTATATGTCGATGACATATTACTTATAGGAAACGATATAACAGTCTTACAGACAGTTAAAATTTGGTTGTCCAAAACTTTCTCCATGAAAGACCTGGGAGAAGCAACCTATATCCTTGGGATTAGAATCTATAGAGATAGATCAAAACGATTGCTTGGTCTTTCGCAGTCTACGTATATAGACCGAGTGCTAAAAGGGTTTAGCATGTCGGAATCCAAGAAAGGTTACCTTCCCATCAGGCATGGGATCAACCTTTCAAAGTCTATGTGTCCACGCACAGAAGACGAGAGGATTTGCATGAATAAGATTCCCTATGCATCCGCGATAGGATCTATCATGTATGCTATGTTATGTACAAGGCCCGATGTATCGTATGCTTTGAGCGTCACAAGCAGATACCAGTCGGATCGAGGAATGGATCATTGGGCGGCTGTCAAGACAATCCTTAAGTACTTAAGAAGAACTAAGGATGTGTTCCTAATATATGGAGAAGGAGATATGGTAATACGTGGGTATACAGATGCCAGTTTCCAGACAGATAAGGATGACTCCAAATCTCAGTCTGGATACGTATTTACTTTGAATGGAGGCGCAATAAGTTGGAAGAGTTCCAAACAAGACACCGTAGCGGATTCTACCACGGAAGCGGAATATATCGCAGCTTCGGAGGCAGCAAAGGAAGCAGTCTGGATCAAGAAGTTCGTCTCCGAACTTGGTGTGGTTCCAACCATTGATGAAGCAGTGTCGGTTTTACAGCGACAACAATGGAGCTATTGCACAAGCAAAGGAACCAAGGTCTCATTAGCGATCCAAACACGTGCTTCGCCGCTATCATCTGATCAGAGAGATTATAAGTAGGAATGACATACAAATTGAGAGAGTTCCCACTGAAAGGAACATAGCGGATCCTTTAACTAAGGCCTTGCCTCAAAGCAAGTTTGAGGGTCTTGTTAGAGCTTGTCGTATTGGATACCGTAGCGATTGGCATTAGGCCAAGTGGGAGTTTGTTAGTGATATGAGAGAAGTGTCCTAAGGCAATCGCCTTATGATTGTAAACATTTATTTTAATAAATGATAATTCACTATTTGAGTATACATGTTTATGTATTTGATTGGGATCCTAAACTCATCTACTGAATGTCCGCAATACAACTCACAGCATAAGAGAATTTGTGATGGGATCACAACTTGTGATTATCTCTAAATGTGCAAATGTGAAGTATTGAAAATATCCCTAGTCGATGAATTGATAAAAACGAACACTATCAATTCTGTAGAGACTAGCATGGGTTATTCTCTAATCAGCTGATTCTCACTGGCTGGTGACATTGGGATGTCCGGAGATAAACATGGATGCTAGTTAAGGGAACTAGTTCATTGGAGTGACTAGCTGTAAAACTTCATATGGTTATCTATATAGATATGTCAATGAAGTTCTTACTGCAGCTTAAGTGCGATGTTCCTTTGACTTACGGTGTTCAAGTCATCTTGGTCATGGAGACTTATACTTTAACATCTTAAGCAAGCATCTCCAAGGAGGTGTGGACCCAGGATGATTGGGTATAAGCCAAAGTGCCCGAAGATGTTTGAACAGCCTACAAAGGATTCGCCACTCCTTGCGAGGAGATGTATACCCAGGCCTATCGTCAGATTGTTACTCAAAAACCTCTGGCCAGACTATATCATGTTAAGAGTGCGAGTCTCTTAAATACATGAGAGTAATTAGAAATCCAAAGGACGAGAAAGACATTACTTGGGCTAGGTGTGACGTAGTCAGCCTAGTGGGGACTGACACAAATAGACCGTGTCCTGAACCAAGTGGGTATAAGATGGTGAAGGGAATGGGGCACGATTTAGTAGAGCTGCTGAAGGGTTTCAGAATAATTTCTTCTGACGTCAAACAGTTGATCTTTCGATTAATTGGGGGTCATGATGTACTACTAGGTGCCACTCATGACCGTTCTATAATTGGTTAATTATAGACGGCCAACATAAATCGAAAGCCTATTTAGTCACATGCACTACGGGTAATCCGAGGGATTTAAAACGAGTTGAAAATTAGATTTTCCGATCAAGAGAAATAAGTCGAATCTCAGTTAATCAGAGGCGCAATGGAAGCTAAAAATGGCTAAGTCTTTTGAAGGCTTTTTGGGCGAATTAAATGAGTTTAATTCGCGTTGGTTCGGCTCGGTTTGGGCCGGCCAAAGTGGGTGCCAACCCTCCTTGGTTGGCCGGCCATTAAAAGGGAGAAAAACCAATTTAATTGGTTTAATTAATAAAATGAATCTAGTGCGATTTATTTTATAAATTATGGATAAATAAATTTGTATAAAGAAATTTATATAAATAAATTTGTAGAAATTTATTCTTTTATGGAAGTTAAAATAATCCATGAATTGGTTTATTTTAATTTTATAAAATCAATTATGAATTGATTTTTCCATAATAAGAAAGTTTATAAATTCCTTATAAAATTTATTCCATAATTTAAAGAGAAGAAGAATTTGTTTTATTATAAATTAGTTATAATAAGACTCGACTTAAACGGAACAATTAATTAGAGAATTTATAAGATAAATTTCTTATAACTAATTCCGTTAATTCCGTTAAGAGGAAGACTTAGCAAAGGAGTTGCTACTATATAAAGGAACCAATGGCAAGCCCTTATTACGAATTACTAATTGACATTAGTAACTTCCTCTCTCCCTCTCTCTTATTCTCTTCTCCCTCTCCTTTCCCTTAGGGCCGGCGCCCTTCTTGGAGAATTAGGGCCGGCTCCCACCTTCCTTGCTAGGGCCGGCGCACCCTATCAACACCAAGCAAGGTTGCCGTGAGCTTCAAGAAGAAGGAGAAACGAAACAAGAAGAAGAAGAAGCGGATAGCGACTCCTCTCTTCCCGGAATTCGATTCCGTTTTCTTGGTGGTTAGTTTCCCTTTCCTCTCTTGATCTTTCTTGTTGTGCCTATAGAGAATCTAGTAGTTCTCGTCGGCACAAAACTCGTGACTTTGCGAAGTCATCCCGAAGAGAACTCGGCGTGGACGCGAATAGAGGCGGAGCTTCCAAGGGACGCTACGGTTGGATCTCGTCCCTTACTTCGAGTTACGAAAGGTACTTAGTAAATTAGTTTACTTTTCCGCAAAGTTTTATTTTATGATTAAGTTAACACATCATAAGGTTGCATGCTAGATACGTGATTAAAATAATTTAGGAAATTATTTTATGCTAATTCTTCCGCTGCACGTAAAAATTTAAAATTTTATGAACCCGTATCCTTGTCAACATGCACCCGGTCCCAACATTAAGGACCAAAATTTTGTTGGTACTTGCTTCATTCTGCATGGTATATGACTGATGTTAAGTTTCCTTAAGAAATTGCTACTATTTAGTATGAATAGTTTCAATCTACATTCTAACAGTACCATGTTTACATAACATAATCTATAATCTTATTTAAGTAACTTGCTACTTTGCTGAGAGCCATGTTGCAACTTGATGATGATGAGGTGCGAGTTTCTGCAACAAAAGTCATGGGAATCATGTCTCAGGTACAACATCTTTTATGTGATTGATTTTTGGGATTTGTGTCTATTGCAAGACAGTGGTCTGAAGTTGATTACCATATTTTGTCTAGCTGTGAAATGATAGATGAATCTACTATTAGAGAAATACTTACAACAACTTGCTACAAATGCTTCTGCTTCGTTTTAGTTTCTTTAAAATGCTTTATGAGATTTTTTGTATACTTTTGTTTTATTTTGCATTGAGGCACTGATGTACAATCTTATTTATTCTCAGTACATCGAAGATAATGAGTTCCAGGATCTGCTACAAGTACTTATGGATATGACTGAATCTGCAACCTAGTTCATTAGACATAGATCTTTTCAGTTAAAGAATGGGAGTGGCCCAGTAAGACTTGCCGTTGAGCGTTGTGCTCTGCATATTTTTCAGTTAACAAAAGGTCAGTGTTACATTGATTCTGTTTATCATAATCTCTAATAGTTCATCTAGGTATGCTTTATATTCTTTTTAGTTGTCACATATGGAAGCAGTCTTATTTGTGTGTATATAATCTCTTATCCCAATTTATTATTTTTATGCAGTGTTAAAGCCGATCGAGTTAACAAGCAGCCCCAAAGAACAACTTGTGAATGATGAAGTTTTATAGAACTTGTGAATTGAGATATTTTTTATATTTAATATGGAATACAAACACTATTGTAAATAATGCACTGTATTATAAGTGAATTTTGTAAACTATTATCAATGTAAATTTTGAATATTATCAATTATGAATAAAAATGCTTGTAAATTGTAAATATTGTAAATTGTGAATATTATCAATTGTGAATAAAAATGTTTATAAATTGTGAATATTATAAATTGTGAAAAACACTGCCTATTAAAAAGATAACATTTTTTAAGTAACAATACACAACACGATTTTTGCGTTGTCTTTGTGCCAAACCACAACGCTTTTTCCACGTTGTCTTTGATACCCGACTTTTAACAACACCGTCAATAACAACGCTTTTTAAAAACCAATAGACAACGCGAAAAAAGCGTTGTCTTTGCTCCAAACCACAACGCGGAAAAAGCGTTGTCGTAGATATACTTTCTACAACGGCTTCATCAACATCGCTTTTTAAGCATTAACGACAACGCGGAAAAAGCGTTGTTGTTTAACTTTTTTCTTGTAGTGTTTCCTGCCACAAAAGCAACCCCTTTCTCTTCGGAGCCTTGGTTAGAGATCTCATGTAATTCCATTTCACAAAATAGATCTTCTAACTTAACTATGGAAAGATCCATGGAACCCTTGTAGGCATCCACCTTGGATGACCACAATGTATTCCTTGGAAAATCTTTTAGAACTAAACTTACTAGATCCCGATTTTCTACATTTTCATTGATGGAGTGGAGGCCATTGAGGATCTCTTGAATCTTCGATGGAGTTCACTTACCTTTTCATTTTCTTCCATGGATAGATTTTGTAGTTGACTATGAAGGAGGTCCTTCTTGGCTATTCGGGTGTCACTACAAGAAAAAAGTTAAACAAAAACGAAGCAAAATGCTCAGATGTCATCATTGCGTTGAAACCAACTATAGGCACCAAGGAAGCTAACAGTGTTCTAAAAACCACCTACAAAGGCACAGTAATGTTATGTGACAAAAGTGTCACCTCTTTATTAAAAATAAAACATTTGATGTATTAGAACTAAATGACAGCTTAAAGCAAAGTAGCAAACATTTGATGTATTAGAACTAAATGACACAATCAAACAAGGAAAGAAAATGAGTTTCAGAAGGTTCCCTACCAGAAATTCCATGTTCTGATGTCCTGTTCACCAAAGAAGAGAAGATTTTGTCAAGAATGAAACAGTTTGAGAGGCCAGAGCTACAATTATGTGCAAGTTAAATTATTAAGATGCATTCACAAAACCATCGTGGGTCCTAAGGAAGAATCATTGGCATTGGATCAATAGTTTTGACTTGTTAAAAAGAAAATTGATAAAAATTACAGATTAAAAAAACACACTGAATATTTGGTCTCAACATTAGTTCCAAGAACTCAACAAGAAAAACATGGATTTTAAATATTATAAAGGGTCTGATTCTGATTAGCTGACTTTCACAGAGAAAACGAGAAAACAATTATCAACCATGAACCATTTGCAAAGTTCAAAGAGTTAAAAAAAAATGAAAAAAAAGGCCAAATCTTCAAGGACTTACTTTTCTTCTGTTTTGTTGTCTCCTTCAGCAACTGTACCACTTGCTGAACTGGAAAAGCAAAGCTTACTCTGGAAATTGACATGAAAAAAATCAACAATTTTAAAAATAACTAACTTAAGAGAACTTCAAACAACAGGGAGAGTATCATTAATCAAGAAACTGCATCTGGAAAAAAGAAAGAGCCTAAGAGGCTCAGAAGAGTCAGAACACAGGTTACCAAAACTAAAGAAGCATCATATAGTGTATACGAGATGATAATGTAGAAGCATCATACAGCATATACGAGATGATAATGTAGTCCAACAAATATTGAGACCATTAGACAAGAAACTCCGGTCGATATATGAATTCTGCATATGAACAAATCCAAAGTAAGCACGGATCTTAAATAAGAATGCATATGAATTCTGCAAACAATTCAGATGCAAGAGTTGATGATGCCAAATTTAAAGTGAAAAAGAAGCTTCAAATAATCCAATAAAAAAAGAAGCATAATAAAACCAAAAAATTCACTAGTACAATGACCAAATAGTATACAAGGATAATCGATCAAAGACAAGTATTTAATATTCTAATTTTGAAGTCCAAGGAATTCCCAGACAAGACAAACAAAAGCTCACAGGTATCACTAGTTTGTTGGATAAAAAAGATAACGCAATTTTATATGACCAGTAGCATCATGTAACGTTATATAATAGCATGGGCTAAGAAATTTTGAGATAGTATGCATTCAGTGGACTTCTATAACTATTGAACAATAGAACTTACTAATGCATATACATAACGACTGAAAGGCCCATCTGTAAAGCTGTTCCACGACATATAAAACTGATCTGCAAAAAGAAGACACTTTGATCATGAGATACAAGAGACAGTCTGGGATCAGAATCATTTTCGACATTTAGCAAGCTTTTAAACATCAAGACATCATTCTGAAAAATAATCCTTCACAAAAAGATGGAAAGCAAAGGTAATATAACTAACAAGTAACAAACCAATTATCCTTTTCAATTACTTACCTCTAAGTTTGTGGCCCCATAGTGAGCTCACACCATTTGCCTTGTGTGCTGGAAAAGTAGATAAGAAAGATATATAAGCTTAAGGAAAATGTTGAGAGAGAAGATATTGCCTTTAATAGAATGGAACAAGTGGAGGATAGACAATATTTTTAAAGTTCAATGCTTTTGCAGATGCAATCGAAATAAGAAAAAACTAAGAATAATTAACAGATAAAAATTAAATGGATAGGCAAATAGCTGGCACAAAATTCTCAAGTCAAAACTAATAGTAACTTACCTCACCTACGCGTATAGAACTTGATTAGCCCATAACTCACAGTGAAGAACTTGATTAGCCGGCCAGAGAACATTTGATTGTCTGTAGCTTCGCAAATCTGAAAAACCTGCACAGATCAACATGCAATTCAATCAGATTAAAATGAAGAATAAAGGCTATATCAGTATAAAAATTGGGATAATCGAGTGTGATAGTTTCTCTTTTATGACTGAAATGGCAAAAGCTTATTACACTTTGCCAGTATCCTTTTAGAAATTGCTCAAGGTCATCATCATACCTGGAAGATTTGAACGAACCAGAAGGTGGTTGCAGTGGTAATCAGGTTGTATACAAAATTTAAATCAAAATAAAACAGTGTATACCTCCACATGTAGCTCAGCTTCACATAATGACAACAGAGAATATTATTAGGAAAAATAATAAAAAATTAGAATAAAATATTATGACTGGGGTGAGCATACTTGGGTGTTATCAAGAAAGACTGCTTCACATACCTCCATATGTTAGAACTACAAAAGAATATAAAGCATACCTAGATGGACTTGTGAGGTAGAGACATGCTCGTTTGCAGTTTGTAGCATCTACATGCTCAACTAACAGGTCAACATCTTCCTCCTATATATTACACTGACAGAAGATTACAAAAGCTAGAAAATTTACACTGATAACTATTATACAGATATCTTGTACTTGCATATTAATGCAGGCAAACATCCTTTCACTGCATGTGACAAGTTTTCCAAACTCACAAGTTTTACAACACATCATCAATCACTTAAGAGTTTCATGAGTTTTTCAATTCACAAGTTTCATAATCAATCCGCGATTGGGGCCAACTTCTGAAGCTCGATCTCATAACTATCCTTTAACACTGCCTAAAAAATTAGAATTAGAAATTATAGAAAATACAATATAATGTAAGCTACTTTTAAAAAAAAACATCATTCCATGAACTTAAATCTAAATAGAATAATGATCTTGTATGATTCCAAACCTATTCAGAAATATGATCTTGAATGCACTCCGTCAACTCGGCCCGAACCTCATCAATTTGATCACGAGAGTAACCTGTTTTTGTGAACTGTGAACACAGACAAATTAAATTGGCGAGTGGTTAATGGGAAAAACAATCAACACTGATCACTTTGCAATTCTAAATAGTTAATGTCAAAGAATTTGAGATAAGCTTAATATAGTTACTATTGATCTCAGTGAATCTCTCTCGATAGTCTCAACTTCTTCAATAATTTGTTTCATGTATCTCATCACAAAAAACCGCATTGTTTCGCATCCGGTTGTTGAGGAGCCTATATATGGTAATTATTGTCAAATAGTTAACGAAAATTATACACATTCCAATATATGTTAAACAAAAGTATACATACCTTAACTACTTCCCACTTAGCATTTTTTCTCCCTTTCCTTCCCTTGGTAGAATTAAACAAGCGTAATGCCCTTCATACGTTATGAATATTTGTTATATAAAATTTATATTAAAATATAAATTTACTGACAGAAATCTGAACTCACATTTCCATTACGTATTTACAATCATCATCTCGAATGCAGGAACTAAGGGAATCCAACACATAAATAGTATCCTTGTAAGGTTCAATTACACTGAGAATCCAATGGAAACTAGCAAAGACATATGGTTAGATCATAAAATTTAATAAATTAGCGAATGGAAGCATTTTAAAGTGAAGTTTATTTTGCACTTACCCGATATTACATGGCACCAAAACAATTTCATCTGATGATGCACCGGTTAGCCTATCAGCTAAAAGAGTTGCCCTTTGGTTCAGCGTTTCAAGCTTAGCTGTTTTGTCTTGTGCATTTTTGCTAGAAATGGGATTTTGTGGGGATTCATAAATCTGAATTTCTTTGTAGTGTTATCTTTCAGCTTCTTTTTATACAGATACCTATCAATGCAAAGAAAATAAAATTAAGATACGAAACAATAATGTAAAGCAAACATAAGGATCACTCATAATGTTTCATTAATGAATATAAAACATCATCTGTGAAGAAAATGTTTCTGAAATTGCTTAAATAATTTCACTTACCATATGTAGGCAACGATCAAATTTACTGAAATTGGCTCCAAATGATACAAAGAATTTATATCCTCAAGGTCCAGAAAAAGTTCACAATCTTCATCAAAAACTTCATTATCTAAACGCAGTGATATACACCTTCCTCCATCTAGAGCATGCTTACTCTAACAATATAACATATGTAATGATCTTGGGACACTTGTTGACAAACTAGGTTTCTTTTGTGGTTGTTCAAACTTCTTCCTTCCAGGCTTCTAATAATATCGAATGTAAACAAGTTAGATAGCTAGGTTGAATAATAATACAGTCACAATTTAACTTGAACTATAATAACTCATATACCTTCTCTTGCTTCACAATCTGCTGTTCAGGCCAAGCCACAACAGATCCTATGGCATCACCAATGACTTCACATTCACTTGGAATTGGATATGGCAAACGAGCTGATTTGTCCACTGCTTGATCAATGGAGACTCGAATGCAATTAATGGGAAATGGAACACCATGAAGCATTTTATCCTGTCCATTGAAACCAACAATTGTACCATATGCAGCAATATTTGTGGCAGATTCCAATGTCAGCGCAACTGATTGACCCTAAAATATAAAAAGGCATTTCGATTATTTTCAGTTTAAAACGCTATACTAAAAAACTGAGTAGATCAGTGAAACTTTTATCACTCCAACTATATTTGGCCTTCAAGTTGAATAATTTCACAATTGCAGATAACCTTGTAAATTTAGTACATCCAGGATATAAAGGTTTCTCGGCGTCTTCAAGTAACTTATTGAATTGGGTTGGATTCTCAGCATAACTATCATATGTATCATGAACCATATTTATTGGTTCATCACGAACATATTCTCTAGGCCCTACTGGATCAATTTCATTTTGTGAAATCCCTATCGTAGATCTTTCGCCGTGCCATATCCATGTATGATATGTCATATCTATACCGTTACAATACAGATGTGCCCTTATAGTTTGTATATTTTTCTTCTTTAGATTACCACATTTTGCACATGGGCAAGATATTCCCATATTCAGATCATTACTGTTTTCCAATGCAAATATCAAGAAAGCCTCAACTCCATTCTCATATTCACGGGATAGTCTATCCTTTGACATCCATTCTTTGTCCATTCTTGTTTTAACTAATAAATCAACGATGAGCTAATACCTAAAAAGGAACTGTAATTAATAAATCTAAAATATTAACACAAACAATAGTGTGAAATAGTAACAAAATATTCAAACAATTAATCAAAATTGTATGTAGCTGTATGATTAGCAAAACATAGGAAGTAAATAATGTAGTAATACGCAATTGGATATTGTGTTAGCTTATTTCCTCAAGAGAAAAGCAGGTAGAACACTGTATAATAGGCCATGTTACTTTTACTATCTCATTCAGACTAATAATACAGATTATTCTTTCTTTAAAATGCAGATCTTGGGATTATCTTCAAAAAATATATATATACAAGATAGAGATTTTATTGAGGCTCAATGTATGCTTAGTTGCTTTAAATATGGATTCGACGGTATAATAGTCCCTTATGTATTACTAGGTTGATTCCATCTCCACGTAGAAGATGATAGTAGAGGATGATAATTCTTAATATATCAACTAAAAGGTCTTTTAATAGAAGCTATGCTTCAATATCTAACATTGAATTCAGAAAATTTTGGTATATATCAGATCTAAAATAGATACATTTCTATTAATGAAAGACTCCATCTATGTACAGTTATTACACAAAATACAAAGCCCTTCTAATTGAGATAGCCAACTCCCAGATCCACTGACCTCAGTATTTTACATGATAAAAAAAATTCACTTTTAGTCACTCTGAAAAGAAAAAGGATGATTGTTTTCTTTGATAAGCAAAGTTGGAATTCATACTATGGATCAGGTTCGCTCTTGACAGAATTGTCAAAGCCCTTCATGTAATGTGTGCGCTTCCAGTTTCAACTGTAAATCTATGTGACAATATCTCCTACATTAAGTTGATGCAAGTTAAAAGCTAGTTCCACCTTCATAGAATACTGACAAAATGGTTTCTTGATTTTAGATATGGGTGATCTAGGCACACACAACCTACAGCAATTATGTAACCCAATATAGGCTAACAATTTTTTTAAAAAATTAAAACAATGGGTAGATTCTCTGTTCTCCAAGTTCACTATGAATTCATCAAAGTTGTAATTCTTTACTAAAATGTAAATGTAATAAAAAAAAAGATGTCATCCTTCAAAATTTCAATCCGCTGTCTTTTTGTTTTACATGATCATTTTGTTTTGTGATTAGTAATCTTCATGAGGTAAATACAATCAAAGTTATCTTCTTGTTGCATTTTGTAGTTTATTCTTGTGATCATCTTATTTCTTTTATTTCATTCGTAGATTCTTAGAACACCTGATCTAGTACACCTAATAGCATACTGTTGTACTTCCAGGTTTGGGTTGCAACAGACACTGGGAATCTGGAAGTAGCATACATTCCATTTCAGAAACCCTTAAGGATTTCGGAAACCCTAAACTGGAAAATGCCTAGGGTTTTAGAATCTATCGATCTTACTCCCAAAGCGGTAAGAGAGAAGTGTGATTCGAGGAGGATGTACCTTGGTGTAGTAATTTGCAACCCCCTTCTCCCCGAGCGTGACCAGCAGAAGCTTGAAATCTGACCGCCACAGAGTCAGAACGTCGGCGACTGCGAGAGAGAGAGATGGAGAGGGTAGTGGCGAGCGTCGTGATGCTGCCGCTGGGGTTCAGTTTCCACTCGACGGACGAAGAGCTCGTGGAGGATACTTCTTGGTGGTGAGCTAGGAGAAGATGTATGTTCACCAGATCGTACACAATGTCGATTTCGTGGAGAGGAGAGGACGAGGGAGGTGGCAATGAGGGAGGTGGAGGGAGGTGGAGGGAGATATTTCGCAGAGAAAAGAAGCGCGGAGAGATTTTTCGCGAGTCGCCGAGGGTTGGCAATGAGCGAGGTGGAGGGAGGGGATGTGTTTTTTATTTTGGCGGGAAATACGACAACGCTTTTAAAAAACGCTTTTGTAACAGCGTTGTCTTTCATTCGAAACCACAACACTAAGCACATCGCATCATTATAAAACGTTGTCTTTATTAAAAAGTAAAACAGATAGACAACGCTTTTCACTAAAAACGTTGTAAAACAAAAAAAGACAACGTTTTTTTTAAAAAACGTTGTCGATTGGGCGTTGTTGATTGCAAAACTTCTTGTAGTGTGTCTTGAGTTCTTTCATGGAGCTCAATGATTTTGTTTTAAAGATCTTTAGCACTTGTAAATGGACCCACCTTGATCAACTCCTCCTTGGTCAACCCGCATTGCAAAGTGACCACCGCTTTGGCATTAGCTTCACTCTTTCTTATTTGCTCAACCGACCAACTTGAGAAATCAAGATCTTTTCCTTCAACATCTCTTGGAGGGATGAAACCTTCTTTGGCCGTGAATCATATGCTCATGTTTGTCTTCAAATAAAACTCCATCTTCGATTTCCAATATTGAAAATCTGTGCCGTCGAAGAGTGGAGGTCAGTTTGTGGTCATTCCTTCTCTTCCAGCCATCTTGATGCAAGCTCTCGGATGTTAAGCCGCTTGAACAGAGCCCCAAGCTATGATACCACTTGTTGGACCTTGGATGGCTAGAGAGGGGGGATGAATATAGCAAGACACAATTTCTTTTAGCTTTTCAAATCTTTCTGCACTTCAAGAGTTAGGCAGCGGAAACAAACAACACAAGTGAAGAAACAGAAACAACAAACAGAAGTCAAAACAAACACAGCAAACCAGAAGACACAGCGATGTACAAGGTTCGGGGATAACTTGCCCCTACTCCTTAGCGTGCCCGTAAGGTGGGCAATCCCTTAATCGTCGGCAGATCAAGCCCCGGTGAACACCGGATAAGATAGCGCCTCCTTCTCGGTGGAGAAACCTCTCCACAGATCTCACGGATGATGGAACATGAGTACAGGAGATCACACAAGAAGGAACACTCACAAAGATCTCACAGGAATGCAACATGATTGCTCAAGCACAAAGCAACAGAGAGCAGAATCCCACAGCATAAAATTCAATCATTTTTCTATCTTCCTTGTTATCGCTCCTTTGCTTCCAGCCTCGTCTTAAGCCTCTGCTCCCATCACCAGGCTCTCCATCAGCATCCACTGAAGCAACAGGCTGACCCCCTGATTCCCTGAGCACTCAGTCCACTGAAGATCCTCTCCAACTGAGCCTCCGTCAGTTGCCAGCTGCTCTCCAGACGCCGTTGAGACCTGAAACAAGGAAACAACCAAACCTGCTCCAAGGAAAGCCTCCCATTGACTCTCCTCCAATGTTTGAATCATCCCTGTAAAGCCTGCACACTCCAATAGAAGCTTAGCAGCTCATATCAAACATAATCAGCAATGTATCAGAGAATCGGCAGAGAAAACAGCCGCGATCAGAGCTTCTGACAGCGTATTTGAATTAAAGTTTTGCGTCTGATCGATCACCAGACCGATCAGGAAGGACCCTGATCGGTCACCAGACCGATCCAGCAGTCTTCTACACACTCCTGATTAGTCCCCAGACCTATCCAGCAGTCTGATGCACACTCCAGATCGGTCCCCAGACCAATCAGGGCTCCAGCCTGATCGGTCACCAGACCGATCAGGCTGCTTCCTAACCGATCAGGAGTCATCCTGATCGGTTATAGTGAGAACCTTGCGACAAATGATCGTTCACTAGACCGATCTGAACAGTATTCCTGATCGGTCACCAGACCAATCAGGAGCAGATCAGTAAAGTTCCCAAACCTACTGGATGCTCCCTGATCGGTCACCGGACCGATTCGGAGCAGAGCAGCAGGTGACCTGTATGCTCCCTGATCGGTCACCAGACCGATCAGCTATCGCTAGATCGGTCACCAGACCTGTTAGTAATATGAGAGAAGTGTCCTAAGGCAATCGCCTTATGATTGTAAACATTTATTCTAATAAATGATAATTCACTATTTGAGTGTACATGTTCGTATAATTGATTGAGATCTTAAACTCATCTACTGAATGTCCACAATACAACTCACAGCATAAGAGAATTTGTGATGGGATCACAACTAGTGATTATCTCTAATGTGCAATTGTGAAGTATTGAAATTATCCCTAGTCGATGAATTGATAAAAACGGACACTATCAATTCTGTTGAGACTAGCATGGGTTATTTCTAATCAGCAGATTTTCACTGGCTGGTGACATTGGGATGTCCGGAGATAAACATGGATGCTAGTTAAGGGAACTAGTTCATTGGAGTGACTAGATGTAAAACATCATATGGTTATCTATAAAGATATGTCAATGAAGTTCTTACTACAGCTTAAGTGCGATGTTCCTTTGACTTGCGGTATTCAAGTCATCTTGGTCATGGAGACTTATACTTTAACATCTTAAGCAAGCATCTCCAAGGAGGTGTGGACCCAGGATGATTGGGTATGAGCCGAAGTGCCCGAAGATGTTTGAACAGCCTACAAAGGATTCACCACTCCTTGCGAGGAGATGTATACCCAGGCCTATCGTCGGATTGTTACTCAAAACCTCTGGCTAGAGTATATCATGTTAAGAGAGTGAGTCTCTTAAATACATGAGAGTAATTAGAAATCCAAAGGATGAGAAAGACATTACTTGGGCTAGGTGTGACGTAGTCAGCCTAGTGGGGACTGACACAAATAGACCGTGTCCTGAACCAAGTGGGTATAAGATGGTGAAGGGAATGAGGCACGATTCATTAGAGCTGCTGAAGGGTTTCAGAATAATTTCTTCTGAGGTCAAACCGTTGATCTTTCGATTAATTGGGGATCATGATGTACTACTAGGTGCCACTCATGATCGTTCTATAATTGGTTGATTATAGACGACCAACATAAATCGAAAGCCTATTTAGTCACACGCACTACGAGTAATCCGAGGGATTTAAAATGAGTTGAAAATTAGATTTTCCGATCAAGAGAAATAAGTCGAATCTGAGTTAATCAGAGGCGCAATGGAAGCTAAAATTGGCTAAGTCTTTTGAAGGCTTATTGGGTGAATTAAATGAGTTTAATTCGCGATTGGTGGGGCTTGATTGGCCGGCCAAGGAGGGTGCCAAACCCCCTTGGTTTGGCCGGCCACCTAAAGGGAGAAAACCAATTAATTTTGGTTTAATTAATAAAATAGATCTAGCACGATTTATTTTATGGATAAAAAAATTTGTATAAAGATATTTATATAAATAAATTTATGGAAATTTACTCTTTTATGGAAGTTAAAATAATCCATGAATTGGTTTATTTTAATTTTATAAAATCAATTATGAATTGATTTTTCCATAATATGAAAGTTTATAAATTTCTTATAAAATTTATTCCATAATTTAAAGAGAAGAAGAATTTGTTTTATTAGTTATAATAAGACTAAGCTTAACGGAATAAGTCATAAGAAATTTTATAAGATAAAAATTCTTATGATAACTAATTCCGTTAATTCTGTTAAAGAGGAGACTTAGCGAGGGAGAAGCAACTATATAAGGAACCATAGGCAAGCCTTGGATTCCCAATCAATAATCGTGTATTGATATAGAGCTCCCTCTCTCTCTCTCTTTTATTCTCTTCTCCTTCCCTTCTCCCCACCTAGGGCCGGCGCCCACCTTGAAGCATCTAGGGCCGGCGCAACTCCTCCCATAGAAGGTGGTTGCCGTGAGCTAACAAGAAGAAGGAGAAGCCAACCAAGAAGAAGAAGAAGCGGATCACATCTCCTTCCCTCTCAGAATTCGATTCCGTTTCTTGGTGGTTAGTTTCCCTTTCCTCTCTTGATCTTCTTTGTTGTGCCTATAGAGAATCTAGTAGTTCTCGTCGGCACAAAACTCGTGACTTTGCGAAGTCATCCCGAAGAGAACTCGGCGTGGACGCAAATAGAGGCGAAACTTCCAAGGGACGCTACGATTGGATCTCGTCCCTTTTCTTCGAGTTACGCGAGGTACAAAGTAAATTAGTTTACTTTTCCGCAATGTTTTATTTTGTAACGCCCCAAAATTTCCATTTTTAGTTCTTAAAGTCCTTAGAATTATTTAAAAATGGTTTAGAAATATTCTAGATATTTTTAGGAATTTTTAGAGTATTTTTATGGAATTTTCCGAGTCCGTTTGGTATTTTAGAGAAAGGAGAAAGAAATAAAAAAGGAAAAAAAAAACATTTTAAAGGGGCAGCCGTGGATTGAACCCGCGACCACAGCGAGGAAGGGAAGCCAACGAACCAGCTGGGCTAGGGTATCAAGCACAGAAAAGGAAGGAGAGATATAATGTTATAGAGTAGTTAAGCCTTTTCATTAAGAGGTATATTAAGCCCCCTTAAGTCGCGTGAAACCCTGGAGAAGCCGTAGCCGCGCGCGTGAACAGAGAAGAGAGGCGAGGAAGAGGCGAATTCAAGGGTTCTTCTTCTTCTTCTTCTTCTTCTTCACCTTTTCCCTTGAGTAGAGAAGACCTAG
Organism: Boesenbergia rotunda; assembly: GCA_024364735.1. Lineage (NCBI taxonomy): Eukaryota > Viridiplantae > Streptophyta > Magnoliopsida > Zingiberales > Zingiberaceae > Boesenbergia > Boesenbergia rotunda. The sequence continues at coordinate 317,810 of JAGFNQ010001812.1, read as the reverse complement.
GGTTGTTTCCTAGGGCTAAAGGTGGAAGCTTTTCAAAAGAAGGAGGGGAAAGGATTTGGTAGGGAGTTTTCTCCCTGTTTTTGTGAGTTTTCTTCAAGACCGATGTAAGTAAATCACTCACCTGCAATAGGAGTAGTTTTCGTTACGAAATTCTTGCTATAAAGCCATGATTTCGAAAAAGTAGAAGCACGTTTTGAGAAACCTTGCTAATTGCATGTTTAGATTGTTAAAGTTGCATGTTTTCTTATGTTAGAAATCCAATTAAATGGTATTGAATGTAAGTAGGCCAAGCATGATAAGTTTTAATATGAGAAAGGACCCAAAAGTGAAGTTTTGGGTTAAGGGCACATAGTGTGCTTGATGGAAAGTTTAATGTAAGGAAGGTTAAGTTCTTTTAATGCAAAAGAAAAGTTAGTTGATAAGTATGAATAAGTATAGTAAGAAAAGTATTTTACTTTTGTGAAAGAGACATGTACCGGGCAAATGTAAGGCCCACAGAAAGTTAGTAGAAAGTTCTAATAGGATGCGGTGGCTAGCTACCTCGCAACCTATTAGAAAAGCGCGCAGTTGGTACACTGATACCATGGTACAATGTCAAGGCCTAAGAGAAAGTTGATTATTTATTTTCAAGTATATAAGTATGATCAAGTAGTTTCTTTTTTGAGAAAGTGTTTAATTATTATATGTGTACCTTGATACAATGCAAGCATGATAAAGTAGTTCAAGTAGTAAGCATGGTTAGTTGTGTACTTTGATACATTAACAAGCATGATAAAGTGTTTCAAGTTGTAAGCATGTTTAGTTGTAAGTTTTGAAGTAAGTAAAGTTTTAAATCATTCTTCGAAATGAGCATGTTTAGTATTGACATCATGATTTTGTGAGTAGGGATTTACTTACTAAGCATTGTGCTTATTAGTTGCATTTTCCTTCTATTGCAGATAAAGGAAAAGAGAAAGCGTAAGTTGGGAGGCGACAGGACTTGCATTGATGTTCAGAGGAGGTGGAACCGGGGTAAAAGATCCGTTGGGTTGAGTATGAGTAGAGTTTGGTATTTAGAAACATTTAGTTTTATGTTTTGAATAGTAAAGAGTGAACCAATGTGTTTAATTTCCGCATAGAGTAAGAAGTTGATACAACTTGAAGATGTTTACTTATGTTTTTCCATATGCTTGGTTAGTTTGGTTAAGTTCCGTATTAGTTTCAATTTCAAGAGTTTGGATTGGTTTTGAGTTGCCAATGTGCCAAATAAACTAGTATATATGATAGATTTGAAGTTATATCTTAATGCGAAGTGATAGTATGTGATTTGTGGATGTTTGAAAGGGATTTTCAGGTCTGAAATTTGCAGTTTCAGGCGTGCCAGTCGACTGGCTCAGATACCAGTCGACTGCTATATCGAACAGAACCTTCTGTTCGATATGGCAGTCGACTGACCATATACCAGTCGACTGACACCAGTCGACTGATATAATAGCAGTCGACTGCTACCATTAAAGAAAAACTGTGTAGAGCAGCTGGTTAGTGCTTTAGTGTTACAACTAAGAGGTCTAGGGGTCAAATCCTGGCAAAGCAAATAAAATGAAAGTTGTTTTGTTTTTTTTTGAAAAAAAAAAGAAGGAAGAAAAAAAAAAAATTCAGAGCAAGTTAAGGGGACTCAAGTAGGTGTAACCTAAGGCTAAGGATAAGGTAAAGTTAAGGTTAAGCAAATGTGACGTCCGCTTTAAGGAAGTTAAGGGAAGTCGGGTCGTCACAGAGTGGTATCAGAGCAGGTCTCCACCCTTCCGCCACACTGACATCAAGCATCAACCCTGCCGCCTACCAAGTAAGAAATTTAATGTTGTTTTGTTTTTGTTAATATGCTTTCTTTATTGACTGCTAGTATTAGTAAGTGCATGATAGTAGAAAAGCATGATAGTATTACTATGATATGATAATGTATGCATAGAGATAGTGAAGCAAGTTAGTAAGAAATAATATGCATTTATTTCTTATTTATTTTCTATACACCATAGAGAAAGAGAATGGCAAGAGGACGTCCCAGAACTGTCCGAAATGAGGAGCAGACTCCTAGAGAGCAGGAGTCCACTGAGTCAGCACCACCCACAGATCTTCAAGGAGTGGTGGCCCAGCTTCAGAGGCAACTTGCTGAGCAGCAGCAAGTCATTGTTGCCTTGATGGCTAATCAGCAAGCCACCCCTGTTGCCACGCCAGTGGCGCCAGTGGCACAAGTAGCGACACCAGCGGTGACAGAGACTCCCCCAGTACCTCTGACAAGAGAAGTGAGACAGGAAGCATATCTGATCCAGTGGCAGAGACTGAAGCCCGAGAATTTTTCTGGCACAAGTGAACCATGGGATGCTCAGGCATGGTTCAAAACGGTGGAAAGTATAATGGAGTTACTGGACTGGCCCGAGGTGGAAAAGATAAAGTGCACATCCTTCTGCCTTACTGGAGATGCTAGGATGTGGTGGGAAAGAGTGAAAGCTAAGAGAATGTGAATCAGATGACCTGGGCCGAATTTGAAGCAGAATTTCTGGAAGAGTACTTTCACATGAAAGTGACAAACAAGCACTATGATGAATTTACTGAGTTCCGTCAAGGAGATCTGACTGTAGATGAAGCAGTGAAGAAATTCAATCGACTAGCTCGCTTGTGCCCAGAGCTAGTTAGTACTGAGAAGGAGAGAGTTAGGCTGATGCTCAAGATGCTGAGGCCCCAGATAGCTTTGAACGTGGCCGGCCAAAGTGGTAACAGACCACAAACTTCAGAGGAGTTAGTAAGTAGTGCTTTGATCACTGAGCACTACTTAAACAGTTATAGGGTTACACGGGCGCAACAACAACAGACCTCAGCTCAGAAGTCCCAAGGGAGTACACAGAATCAACAGAACTGGAAAGGGAATTCAAGCAAGAGAAAGCAGGGGGACCAGAAGACTTCTGAGGGAAGTAAAGGAGGCACCTCAAGCAAGCAGCCTAAGTATCCTCCTTGCCCAAAGTGTGGAAAGACACATCCTGGAGTGTGTCGTCAGGGCATGAGTGGATGCCATATATGTGGAGCAGAGGGACACATGATGAAGGCTTGCCCTAACAAGTCAAGTGTTGGAGCTTGCTATATATGTGGAGTAGTAGGGCACATGGCCAAGGCTTGTCCTAAAGCAAAGCAACCTCCACCACAGTTTCTTCAGTACGGAGGTGGACCTGCTCAGCTGCACCAGATGCAGCCAGTTATGGAGGGACCTTATTACAGCCAGATGAGGATGGAAGCCCCACCAGCCACAACCAATGCCAGGATTTTCTCCATTAGCAAGGAAGATGTGGCAAATGCTCCTACTGTGGTCACAGGTCGAATACTCATCTCATCTCAGTATGCTATTGTGTTATTCGATACTGGGGCAAACCCATTCTTTTGTATCTATACTATTCTCTAAAAAGCTAGGGATCCACCAGAGAGTTTAAGTCAGGAGTTTCTAATAACTCTACCATCAGGAGAAGTTATGGCCTCTACCCAGAGGCTAAGGGCAGTACAAATCTGGATTTCCAACCCGAGAGCTCTACAGTGACTTGGTAATCCTTGAGATGAAGGATTACGATGTCATTTTAGGGATGGATTTCTTGAGCAAGTACAGTGCTTCTATAGACTGCCGCAAGAGAAAGGTCAAGTTTACACCAGAAGCAGAACCTTCATTTGAATTTATTGGAGACCCGAAGAGAAAGACAAAAAGGTTTTTATCTACCTTACAAGCTCAGAGGATGTTAGATAAATGGATGTTCTGGTTTTCTAGCTCATATAGTGGATGCAAGTCAAAGGGAAGAATTAAAGAAAGAAGATGTGAGAGTAGTCTGTGACTATCCTGAAGTGTTTTCCTGAAGAGCTACCAGGACTCCCTCCCAATCGGGAATTGAGTTTGAAATTGAGTTGGCCCCAGGAACTAACCCCAATTTCGAAAAGCACCTTATCGCATGGCGCCAGCAGAACTGAAAGAATTGCAAGAACAATTGCAAGAGCTGCTTGACAAGGGTTTCATCCGCCCTAGTCATTCACCTTGGGGAGCTCCTGTACTGTTCGTCAAGAAGAAAAGATGGATCTATGCGAATGTGCATAGATTATCGAGCTTTGAACAAGGTAACCATCAAGAACAGATATCCTTTGCCAAGGATAGATGATTTATTTGATCAGTTGAAGGGAGCTACAGTGTTCTCCAAGATAGATCTGCGATCAGGTTACCATCAGCTCAGAGTGAAGGAGAGTGATGTGCCAAGGACTGCTTTCAGTACAAGATATGGGCACTATGAGTTTGTGGTTATGCCCTTTGGAGTGACAAACGCCCCTGCGACGTTTATGGATCTAATGAATAGAGTATTCAAGGATTTTCTGGACAAGTTCGTTATTGTCTTCATTGATGATATCCTAGTGTATTCAAAGACTCAGCAAGAACATGAAGAACACCTGAAGATAGTGTTGCAAACCTTACACCAAAAGGAGTTGTACGCCAAATTCTCAAAGTGTGAGTTTTGGCTTGATCGGGTGGCCTTCCTAGGCCACATTATTTCCAAGGAAGGTATTATGGTAGACCCAGCCAAGATTGAAGCAGTCAGTAACTGGAGTCAACCAAAGAATGCTAGTGAGATCAGAAGTTTTCTGGGTTTGGCAGGGTACTACAGAAGGTTTGTGGAGGACTTTTCAAGAATAGCTTCACCACTTACAGCCCTTACCAGGAAGAATAAGAAGTATGAGTGGACTGAAGACTGTGAGCAGAGTTTTCTTGAGTTGAAGAAGAGACTGACAAGCGCTCCTATTCTTACAGTACCCGAAGGTGAGAAGGGCTTTGATATATATAGTGATGCATCAAAGCTAGGACTTGGAGCAGTCCTTATGCAAGAAGGCAAAGTCATAGCTTATGCTTCCAGGCAACTCAAGGACTATGAAAAGAATTACCCCACTCATGATCTGGAGTTGGCAGCTGTAGTCTTTGCTCTAAAGATATGGAGGCATTACTTGTATGGAGTGCAGTGTAAGATTTATACAGATCACCAGAGTCTGAAATATTTCTTCACTCAGAAAGACCTCAATATGAGACAGCGAAGGTGGCTTGAGTTAGTGAAGGACTATGACTGTGAGATTCTTTACCACCCTGGTAAGGCAAATAGAGTAGCAGATGCACTGAGTAGAAAGACTTGTGCCACTTTGATGTCCTTATCATCATTGGCACCACCATTACAGAAGGAGATAGTAGATTATGGAGTGGAGATTATTGATGGACAGCTAGCCCTATTGACACTAGAGTTAACTTTGCTTGAAGAGATACAGAAAGAGCAAGCTGAGGATTCTGATATCCAAAGGATCAAGCAAGAGGTGCAAGAAGAAGAGAGTAAAGAGTTTAGAGTATCTGACAGTGGGATACTCTACTATGGTGACCGTTTATGTGTCCCAATCATGAAGAGCTAGAAAGAAGATTCTTGAAGAAGCCCATGGAACTCCCTACTCAATGCATCCTGGTTCCACTAAGATGTACCAGGATTTGAAAGGAAGATTTTGGTGTCGGGGATGAAGAGAGACATAGCTAAGTATGTCAGCACCTGCCTGACATGTCAGAGAGTTAAAGCAGAACACCAGAGACCAGGAGGTGTCCTACAGCCCATTCAGATTCCAGAGTGGAAATGGGAAGACATAGCCATGGATTTCATAGTTGGTTTACCAAAGACAACTAATGGCTATGATGCTATTTGGGTGATAGTAGACAGATTGACCAAGTCCGCCCACTTTTTGGCGATCAGAGTATCTTACTCAATTGAGAAGTTAGCTCAGTTATACGTACAGGAAGTGATCCGACTACATGGAGTTCCGAAGACCATTATCTCAGATAGGGATGGTCGTTTCACTTCACACTTTTGGGAGTGTGTACAGACAGCGCTAGGCACCAAACTGAAGTTTAGCACAGCTTTCCATCCCCAGACTGATGGACAGACAGAGAGAGTGAATCAGATTCTAGAGGATATGCTCAGAGCTTGTGCATTAGATTTCAAGGGCAGTTGGTGCAAGTATTTAAGTTTAGCAGAGTTTGCCTACAATAACAGTTACCAAGCTACTATTGGGATGGCACCCTATGAAGCTCTTTATGGGAGGAAGTGTCGATCTCCCCTCTGTTGGTATGAAGGTAGTGAGAAGAAAGAAATGGGATCTCAGACTGATCTTATAGAGGATACCACAGAAGCAATCAGGAGCATCCGCCAGAGGATAGAGACTGCTCAGAGTAGGCAGAAGAGTTATGCAGATGTACGTCGTAGGCCGTTAGAGTTTGAAGTTGGGGATACAGTTTTCCTCAAAGTAGCACCTATGAAGGGGGTGATGAGATTTGGTAAGAAAGGCAAGCTAAGTCCTCGATACGTAGGACCTTACCCAGTGATAAAGAGAGTTGGTAAAGTAGCTTATGAGTTGGAGCTACCCTCAGAAATGTCAGCAATACACAATGTGTTTCATGTCTCAATGCTAAAGAAGCATATCCCAGATGCCAACCAAGTGATTGAGCCACAGATGGTACAAGTGCAAGAAGATCTCAGTTATGAGAGTCGACCTATTCAGATAATAGATCGAGCAGATAAGAAGCTGAGGAACAAAGTGGTACCACTAGTGAAAGTTTTATGGCTGAATCAGAAGTATGAAGAGGCAACTTGGGAATCAGAAGAGAGCATGAGGCAAAGGTATCCAGAGCTGTTCTAAGTTCGAGGACGAACTTTTTATAAGGTAGGGAGGATTGTAACGCCCCAAAATTTCCATTTTTAGTTCTTAAAGTCCTTAGAATTATTTAAAAATGGTTTAGAAATATTCTAGATATTTTTAGGAATTTTTAGAATATTTTTATGGAATTTTCCGAGTCCGTTTGGTATTTTTGGAAAAAGAAAAAAGAAAAGGGAAAAAAAATGGAAAAAACCAATTAAAGGGGCAGCTGGGGGATTGAACCCGCAACCACAGGGAGGAAGGGAAGCCAACGAACCAGCTGGGCTAGGGTATCAAGCACAGAAAAGAGAGGAGAGAAATAATGTTGTAGTGTAGTTAAGCCTTTTCATTAAGAGGTATATTAAGCCGCTTAAGTCGCGTTGGAAAGGGGAGGCTAGGGTTGTGGTCGGCGCGTGAACAGGGAAGAGAGGCGAGGAGAGGAGGCGAATTCGAGGGTTCTTCTTCTTCTCCTTCTTCTTCACCTTCCCCCTTGAGTAGAGAAGACCTAGGATTGCTTCCTAGGGCTAAAGGTGGAAGCTTTTCACAAGAAGGAGGGGAAAAGATTTTGTTAGGGAGTTTTCTCCCTGTTTTTGTGAGTTTTCTTCAAGACCGATGTAAGTAAATCACTCACCTGCAATAGGAGTAGTTTTCGTTACGAAATTCTTGCTATAAAGCCATGATTTCGAAAAAGTAGAAGCACGTTTTGAGAAACCTTGCTAATTGTATGTTTAGATTGTTAAAGTTGCATGTTTTCTTATGTTAGAAATCCAATTAAATGGTATTGAATGTAAGTAGGCCAAGCATGATAAGTTTTAATATGAGAAAGGACCCAAAAGTGAAGTTTTGGGTTAAGGGCACATAGTGTGCTTGATGGAAAGTTTAATGTAAGGAGGGTTAAGTTCTTTTAATGCAAAAGAAAAGTTAGTTGATAAGTATGAATAAGTATAGTAAGAAAAGTATTTTACTTTTGTGAAAGAGACATGTACCGGACAAATGTAAGGCCCACAGAAAGTTAGTAGAAAGTTCTAATAGGATGCGGTGGCTAGCTACCTCGCAACCTATTAGAAAAGCGCGCAGTTGGTACACTGATACCATGGTACAATGTCAAGGCCTAAGAGAAAGTTGATTATTTATTTTCAAGTATATAAGTATGATCAAGTAGTTTCTTTTTTTGAGAAAGTGTTTAATTATTATATGTGTACCTTGATACAATGCAAGCATGATAAAGTAGTTCAAGTAGTAAGCATGGTTAGTTGTGTACTTTGATACATTAACAAGCATGATAAAGTGTTTCAAGTTGTAAGTATGTTTAGTTGTAAGTTTTGAAGTAAGTAAAGTTTTAAATCATTCTTCGAAATGAGCATGTTTAGTATTGACATCATGATTTTGTGAGTAGGGATTTACTTACTAAGCATTGTGCTTATTAGTTGCATTTTCCTTCTATTGCAGATAAAGGAAAAGAGAAAGCGTAAGTTGGGAGGCGACAGGACTTGCATTGATGTTCAGAGGAGGTGGAACCGGGGTAAAAGATCCGTTGGGTTGAGTATGAGTAGAGTTTGGTATTTAGAAACATTTAGTTTTATGTTTTGAATAGTAAAGAGTGAACCAATGTGTTTAATTTCCGCATAGAGTAAGAAGTTGATACAACTTGAAGATGTTTACTTATGTTTTTCCATATGCTTGGTTAGTTTGGTTAAGTTCCGTATTAGTTTCAATTTCAAGAGTTTGGATTGGTTTTGAGTTGCCAATGTGCCAAATAAACTAGTATATATGATAGATTTGAAGTTATATCTTAATGCGAAGTGATAGTATGTGATTTGTGGATGTTTGAAAGGGATTTTCAGGTCTGAAATTTGCAGTTTCAGGCGTGCCAGTCGACTGGCTCAGATACCAGTCGACTGCTATATCTAACAGAACCTTCTGTTCGATATGGCAGTCGACTGACCATATACCAGTCGACTGACACCAGTCGACTGATATAATAGCAGTCGACTGCTACCATTAAAGAAAAACTGTGTAGAGCAGCTGGTTAGTGCTTTAGTGTTACAACTAAGAGGTCTAGGGGTCAAATCCTGGCAAAGCAAATAAAATAAAAGTTGTTTTGTTTTTTTTGAAAAAAAAAAAGAAGGAAGAAAAAAAAAATTCAGAGCAAGTTAAGGGGACTCAAGTAGGTGTAACCTAAGGCTAAGGATAAGGTAAAGTTAAGGTTAAGCAAATGTGACGTCCGCTTTAAGGAAGTTAAGGGAAGTCGGGTCGTCACAAAGAAAGTGTAACTAAATCTATTATCAACCTAAACAACCCACCAAGCCTAAATACTTCAAATCATGATTAAGAAGAAATTGAACCATTAATTGAACTATCAATTGAAACAACTACTGAGTCATCAACTAAACCAATAGCTGAACCAACCCAAGTAGTTGAACCGATCCCTGATCAAACCTACCAGCCAGACTTGAGGCTGAACCTAGTTCTAAAAGAACTAAGAAACCCAGACTGAATCATCCATCTGACCAAATCTTGGGTGATCCAACCTTAGTGGTCAAAATAAGGTCTTCCTACAGAAATCTTAGTCAAATTGCACTAATCTCAAAAATAGAACCTAAGACAATAGAAGAACCCCTACCTGACCCAGATTGGATCATTGCTATGCAAGAAGAACTAGCCAAATTTGAGAGAAACCAAGTCTGGGACTTGTACCTAAACCAGAAGGTAAGTCAGTAATAGACACTAAGTGGGTATTTAGAAACAAGCTAAATGATCAAGGTGAGATTGTGAGAAAAAAGCCCGCTTAGTAGCTAAAGGGTTTAGTCAAATTGAAGGGTTGAATTATGATGAAACTTATGCCCCCGTAGCTAGACTTGAATCAATTAGGATGTTACTAGCTTTTGTAGCCCATAGAGGCTTTAAACTATACCAAATGGATGTCAAGTCTACCTTCCTTAATGGGTTCATAAAAGAGGAAGTGTATGTAGGGCAACCCCCAGGATTTGAGGACTTAGACAATCCCAAGCAAGTGTTCAAACTTAGGAAAGCCCTTTATGGGTTAAAACAAGCACTTAGGGCCTGGTACGAGAGACTATCCACCTACCTGATTTCTAAGGGATTTAACCAAGGCTAAATTCACTCAACCCTGTTTGTTAAAACCTTAGAAAAAGACATTTTTGTTGGTGCAAGATGCATCAATGATGCCCTTCTCTAAGTGTTTTGATGTTTAACAATATACTTAAATTAGTAACAATATGTATTAGACAAGGTAAGGGTTAGTCAAAGTGATCAAGGGTTAAACCAAACATGACCTTATGTTTGGTAACTCAGGATTGATCAGGTTGACAAAGGTTTAGCCAAACAGGATCTGATGTTTGACAGAGTCAACCAGAACCCAGGGTTGGTTAAGGTAACCAAGGGTTAGCCAAACATGACCTGATGTTTGGCAGGATAATCAAACCTAGATTAAATTTGGTTAATATACTAAGGTTTGATCAGTTAGCTAAATAGGATCTGATGTTTAGCAGAAAACCCAGGGTTGGTCAGTTAGACCAAGGAGTTAGCCAAATAGGACCTGATGTTTGGCAGGATAATCAAACCTAAATTAAATCTAGTTAATATACTAAGGTTTGATCAGTTAGCTAAACAGGATCTAATGTTTAGCAGAAAACCTAGGGTTGGTCAGTTAGACCAAGGAGTAAGCCAAACAGGACTTGATGTTTGGCAGAAGAGAAGTCTAGTTAGGATTAATATGACTAGCAAAAGAAATCCTTATCAAGGTAAAGAAAAGTCCTAGTTAACTTAGGCAATAAGTCCTAGTTCGAGGAATTGGGCAATAAGTCTTGGCCAAGGGCTGGGCACCTAAGACCTGACCGAGGGTTAGGCACGAAGTCCTAGTTCGTGGAATTGGGCAATAAGTCCTGGTCGTGGACTGGGCACGAAGACCTCACCGAGAGTTGGTCAATAAGTCCTGGTTGTGGACTAGGCACCGAAGTCCTGATCTGGAAGATCAGGCAAAAGTCTAACCGGAGGAGCTGGTTGGCAACTTCTCCTGAGAGGAGTAGGCGAGGGCGCGTTCCCCGAGAAGGGAACATTAGGCGTCGGTTCGACCTAGGGTTTCGCGAGAAATCCAAAGTCAGAACCAATCTTTAAGGCTAAGATTATCTGCATATTTGTCTTATATTTGATTGTCTTGAAGGTACCTAGAGTTAGAGGCAAGACAGAAGAGCAAACACAGAGAAAATGACACCTAGAAGAAGCATCCAGGGCGCCTAAATGAATACAGGCGCCCCAGCCTGCAGGGTGCCCCAGAGTGGGGCAGGCCCATCCCAGGCGCCTGGGATGGTCCCCTAGATGGCTGTTCTAATCTGTTCGCGAAGTTTGCGATTACAGATAGATTTTTGACCGCATAGAGGCGCCCCAAAGGCTCTAGGGCGCCCGAGATGAAGCTATAAAAGGGGCTTCGACCCCTCAACTCAGTACGACATTCACAACATCATTCTAAGCATTCTAAGTGAAGAAAAAGCACTAGAGACAAAGCTCTGCGACCAAGGAGGCTCCAGGAGGAAGTGTGCTGCACTTTAAACTTCCAGATTGGCCGGATCGTCAAGTTTCATTTGGTTTGCTTTTATTTTACGAAGTTAAGTTTCAGTTATATCTTTTTGGTTGTAAAACTTGCACTGTAAGATGAGTTTCTCCACCTCCGGAAAGTCCGAAAAGGCGCTACCCATGATTAGGCCTTGGACGTACAGACCTTGGGAGATTGGGAACCAAGTAAAAACCCGCGTGTCTTCTGTATTGTGTTTTTCATTTGCTTTGTTTTTTCCGCTGTGCTACTAACTCTCTGACTAGAACAAACGAACGAACACCGAAGTTTTTGATGAGTTTTACGAAAAAAATTTCAAGTCGATATTCACCCCCCCTCTATCGACGACACCGGTCCTACAAGTGGTATCTGAGCCTGGTAGCTCTTCACTGAACTAATAGCCGATGGAGCAAAGGCGCTAGGACTTGAGGGGGAATCAGGGGTGAATCAGGTATTTTTCAATTATGTTAGTATTTAAATTTCATATAATATGCTTTAAGTGCAGGGGGAGAGGACACTATAAAAACCAGTGTCCTACTCGTAAGACTTGATCGTCACCACTGGCGGCAAAGGAGGTACTAGCGCCAGGAGTCCGGAGGGACAAGAGTCATATCCAGTGCTTCAGATGTCAAAAGCACGAATACTATAAGAACCAGTGTCCGACAAAGATACGAAAAGTTACTTTTGGCAATAATTTTCAAATTCCTGCACAGTTTCACAAGCATGCTGATAAGTCTGATAATTTAGATATTTTTTTTGACAAATTAGATCTTTTACATAATCAGCTTAATGTATTATACGACAAATTATTAAACTTAGAAAATAGTAGAATATCGAATATAAATTTTTTAATCTTTAATATTAATGCCAAAATTTTTGAAATTAATAGTAAAGTCAAGGATAATAATATTAATACTTCTGAAAATATTGAGGATAATAATGATTTTTTTGATAGTTATGATAATTATGTGGATAAAGATAAAATTGTCAGTAATAATATTCCTGAAAATTCTGATAAAATTAGGACTGATAATATCAACAATTCTCAAGATAATGTTTTCATTAGTAATCTTTCTACTAAATCTAAAGATAATTCTGATAATACTGAGAATAATTTAGATACCTCTTTAGATAATAATGAAATTTTAATTTATAACTCTAAAAATAAAGATGAAGAATTTATTCAGAAGATGAAGAAGAATTCAACAAAATTAAGGATACAATTATCATGACTTACAAAAATTCAAATAAGGTAGAAGTATTAAATAAATTTGAAAGTTTAAAAACAAAAGAAAACGTTAAGGAATCAGAATTTTTTGAATTATTAGAAATGATGCAATTAGACCCACAACTATTATTTAACCCAGAAATCTTGAAATCTAATTAATAACCTAAACCCTAAATCTTAATAACTTAAATTCAAATTAAATCCTAAATTCAAATAACATAAATCCTAATTAATTCTAAAAAATTAAATTAATTCTGAAACCTGAATTAAGTCCTAATTAATTCTTAATTAATTGAACCTTAATTAATAATTTCAAACTTAATTAATAATTAATAATTTTAACCTTAATTAATAATTAATAATTTCAATCTTAATTAAAATTAATAATTTCAACCTTAATTAATAATTAATAATTTAGACCTTAATTAATAATTAATAATTTCAACCTTAATATTTTAACTCTAATTAATCCTTAATATTTTAACACTAATTAATCCTTAATTATTTTAACTCTGATTAAACCTTAATTAATTTAACTCTAATTAATCCTTAATTATTTTAACTCTAATTAATCCTTAGTTATTTTAACTCTAATTAATCCTTAATTATTTTAACTTTAATTAATTCTTAACAATTTTTAACTTTAATAAACTCCTAACAATTGTTACCCTAATTAATTGTTAATAATTTTAATCCTACCTAATTCATAATTATTTTAATCTTAATAATTATTAATTCTTAAATCTTAATTAAAAATTCAATCCATAATTCAAAAATGATACAAAATTCATGAACTTAACTCAAATTGATTACCTTCAAGTATGAAACCAAATAAAATTCTACCCAACCGAAACCTCCAACTTAATAATATTAAATATGTCAAAGTGGATTGACATATTCGCAGGTTCACACAATATGTATCAAATCGAGAATTTGATACATTATTAGAAACCTAATAAAATGTTTTAACTTGATTGACTCATGCATAAATGCCATGTATATGCATCTGTCTATTTTTTTTTTAAATATCAGTCATGTCATTCATGTTTAACTTTTTGCATTATTTAGAACGGTTAGATAGGAAAAGATTAGTTGACACTTGCCTAACCTAGTACCAGGGTGGGGCCAGATGATAGTACGTTACAGAAGCTTGGCCTAGCTAAGTGGAACTAGCTGAAGCTACCTTGCCACATCCTAGACTAGTTAGACCAGAGTTTTTCAAAGAGTAAAATAAGGTATTATTTCTTTAAAAGGCTTTGTCTAAGGAAAGGGTTGATGATCCAATAAGACTACGGTCAAAGAAGGCCTCTGTGCCTCGCCAAGACCTGGAAGCCGATTATTGAAATCTACATTTAAATTACAAATTGATTAAACTTGAATCTAACTCAAGGTTAACCAGTCTATAAATAAATTGAGAAAAATTATTCAAGCATCTTACAATACACCCATAAGGCAACCATGCTTGCTTGTATTGCGATACTTAGAAAGGGTGAGATGTTAAGGACTAATAAATTGACAAATAGTTTTCCAAAATGTTTTCAAAATCCTTACGATATTTTCTTAAAAATATATTTTCAAAATAATGTTTAAACATAATAATATTTTTATGAAGTTCATGCTTGCTTGATTGCTTATATATAAAATACATTTTCAAAAATCATATATCTTTTCAAAATTTGTTTGACCTACATACTTAGACACAAACCTGTTAGGTCAATACTAAAGTCCCTTAAGACACTTAGGTAGAGTCAGACGGTGTCAGGTTCAGGTGGAGTTTTTTATTATTCTTTTAAAAGTTATTTTTCAAAATTTATTCATTTCAAAAATTATTCTACTCGAAAATTCAGATCTTTCAAATACTTTGTGCCTTAAAAATTATTATCATTTCAAAATATGTTTTTGAAAAAATATCCTTCAAAATATTTTTTCAAAAATTATCTCTTTAAAAATTATCATACTATTTCAAAATGCATTTCAGAAATTGTGCTAATTGCTCTTTTAATTTGGATGAACTCTAAAGACACATAGGAAATATCCTTTATGATCTGTATGGATTCCTAAGATTGTGTCAGGTTTAGGGGGAGTCCTACTTAAAAGAAATTAATTCTATTTTCTGACTACTTTTTTGAAAAATTATTAAATAATTCTTTTCATTTGAATCAAATCCTACGACGCAGAGGAAGATTAACTTGTGGTAAACAAGCTTCCTAGGACTGTATCAGGTTTAGGGGGAGGTTCAGATCAAAAGAGAAATTAAAGGTTTTCAAAAATTATACACTATCTCTTCAAAACCAATTACTTTTGAAAATATTATCATTTTTCAAAACTTATTTTGAAAATATTTTTGACTTCTGGAATCGATTAGAAAATAATTTTTACTTTGGAAAATTTTTAGGACACTTAGGAAAATTTCTTTGTAGTTAACAAGGTTTCCTAGGATTGTGTCAAACTGTAAAAGAATCCAAGTCAAGAACTTATTTCGAAAATCTTTTTGTCTTTTGGAATCGATTTGAAATAATTTTTACTTGAGTTTGAAAAATTTTCAAGACACTTAGGAAAATTTCCTTGTAGTCAACAAGGTTCCTAGGATTGTGTCAGACTGGAAAAAAAACCAAGTCAAAAAAATTACTATGTTTTCAAAACAAAATAATTTTAAAAATGAATGTTTATGAAAAATCCCTAAGACATATAGGAATTTTCTTATGGTCAACAAGATTCCTAGGATTGTTGTCAGACTTAGGGAAGTTCAATTTTTTTAACACATTTTTCCAAATTGTTGGTGCAATTTAAGTACTTAGTTTTTTTAATAATACTTTACAAAACAAGTACATAGTTTTTTTAAAAAAAAGGGAAGAGTTTTGAAATTTTTTTTCAAAAATTATATATGCTTTCAAAGAATTATCCAAAGTATTTTCAAAAAGAGGAGAGAAATGATCTTAAAAAGGGAGAAAGACTTGTGATCATTTCAAAATTTTCATTGTTGGTGCAAGTTTTTTTTTGTGTTTTTTTTGATGTGTGACAAAGGGGGAGAGAGGAGCTTAAGTTAGAATTTTTTTTTTCATTTTCTCCTTTAGAGGAGCTTAAGATAGATTTTTTTTCATTTTCTCCCAATGGATTAAACCTAGACTTAACCCTTAAGACCGATTCTAACTTAAGATATTGTCAAACATCAAAAAGGGGGAGATTGTTGGTGCAAGATGCATTAATGATGCCCTTCTCTAAGTGTTTCGATGTTTAACAATATACTTAAGTTAGTAACAATATGTATTAGACAAGTTAAGGGTTAGTCAAAGTAATCAAGGGTTAAACCAAATAGGACCTTATATTTGGTAACCCAGGATTGATCAGGTTGACAAAGGTTTTGTTAGCGTTACAGGAAGTTACGGAAGAGGAAGAAACGCTTCCTCCTCTTCAGCTTCCAACGCTTAAAACATTCAAAGCCTTAATAAACCTCCATTGATGGAGGTATTGATTAAGGCAGAGGAAGAGAAATCTTCCTCTTATATAATCTGCGTCCAAATGCAATCCAAGGTACGAAAAAGAGAGAAAAAGGAATCGGAGCTTCTGGGATTTGGTTTGTGATAGATCGAGTTTTGCCCTCGGTGACGTTCTCGTGACAGCAAGCAAAAGAAGAAGAGAAGAAGGAGGATCACTGTAAGTTTGTGTATTTCGCAATATAATAGAATGATATTCAATTTCATATCATGCTTTCAATCCGACAATGGTATCAGAGCTATTAGATTGATTAGAGCATGATTTCCCTTTGTACTGAAATTTTTTTGAGTTCTTCAATCGCTGCGTATTTTCACACCAATGGCCGACGATCGCATCACGCGCGGGGAGCCATCGCCGTCGGCTGGATGGGTCGATGGAGGCAGCCAAAGCGTTGGTGATGGCGAGAAAAAAAATAGGCTGGGTGGGGAAGAAGGATGCATGAAGAAGAAGAAGAAGAAAGGCGGCTGCTGGAGGCTGCTTTGGCGTTGAGAGGCGGCTGCGGGCGTTAGGTGAAGAAGTAGCTGCGTGGATTAGGTTTTTGGAAAGTTGATTTGTTTAAAAAAAAAAATTAATTCCGAAACCTATTCTACAGCTGCAAAACGCAGCTGCCACGCTGAAGAAAGGCGGCTGCTGGAGGCTGCTTTGGCGTTGAGAGGCGGCTGCGGGTGTTAGGTGAAGAAGTGGCTACGTGGATTAGGTTTTTGGAAAGTTGATTTGTTTTAAAAAAAAAAATTAATTCCGAAACCTATTCTATAGCTGCAAAACGCAGCTGCCCAAGGGAGGATCGAACCACCGACCTCCCCGGCGAAGGCAAAGAGCCTCAACCAGAAGGGGTATTCGATAGTTTGTTTAAGAATGGTTCAATTTATTTAAATTTGATTCTAGTTTGGTTTAAAAAGATTAAGTTGGTCAAATCAGTTTTGGTTTAAATCATTAGTTGGTTTAACCAAACCAGTTTAATCAAATAATCTGAACTAAACAGACTAATTTGATCATTATATTGAACCCCAAATTTAAATAGGCTTAATTGTAGCTACAAACAAAAAGGAAACTAATATGCCTTTATCTATTTATGTTGTGAATTGAATTGAACCAGTTTTGTTACTGGTTTGTCGGTTTTGTACTGACATTGTGTATTTCAATTCCAGATGCCGAGATTTATTACCATAATGACTCATCGAGATGTGCGACGGAATCATTTGAGGGAACAGATAGAGGAGATTGGCTACCTCCCACATCTAGGCATCCTAGGGCATATGGGAAGACTTGATCGTCTATTTTGGAAACTCGAACAGGAAGAGTTCCCAGTCCTAGATAACTACCGGATCGGGACATTGATTAGTTCTTTGCCGAGGCGTGCTGAAGTAGCTACAAGAGGTATTTGGGGATGCTACGAAGGACGTATCTCATATACCGAGTTGTGTAGAGAACTACTTCGCCAGAATTTTTCAGAAGAAGATCTGGAAGATTCTGAGGACGATCTGGAAGAGGATCTGGAAGATTCTGAGGACGATATGGAAGAGGATCTGGAAGAGTCTGAGGACGATCTGGAAGGGGATCCTGAAGAATTTGAAGAGGATCCAGAGATGGATTTGATTGTAGAATTCGAGGGGGATCCTGAGGAAATCGAATGGGATCCAATTGAAGATTTTGAGGAGGACCCAGAGGAAGATCCCGAAATATTCGAGGACGATCCTGAAATGTTCAAGGAAGATCCCGAAATGTTCGAGGACAATCCCGAAATGCTTGGGGAAAACCCTGAAATATTTGAGGAAGATCCTGATATTGAAATGATCGAGGAAGATCCTGAAATATTTGAGGAAGATCCGATAGAATCTGTAGAAGATCCCGAGCCTGATCAGACTGGCCGATTAGAGATGAACGAGAGAGTGATAGCCACTGCCATAATATTTTTTATTATGGGAATGATGTCAACTTATCTAGTTCATTGAATTTTGTTTGTTGAACCTATTTATTAAGCCTATTAAATAAAGTTATGTTATGTGTTAACTGACTTGTCAATGATTAGTTCATTTATATGATTAGTTCATATTCAAGACAAATGATTAGTTCATTTAATGGGATGTATGTAATATAATTGATCGATGTTAATTAGATTGGATGATGCGAATGATGAGTGAAAACGTAGTTATCACTTGATTTCGTAATCCAAGCCAAGTTTACATTGAGTCAATCAAAATTATGTACAGATGATATACACTGAATTAATGAATAATATGTTTATTTATGATAGATCATGTCAACTAAGAACATCATAGCTGAACTGAACAAGGGAGAGAAATTGTATGGAGACAACTATAAAATATGGCATCTCAAGATACAATATGTTCTTGAGGAACAAGAAGTTCTGGAGGCTGTAAATCATTTTATGGTAGAACCTGCTGTTGGTTCAACTGCACTGTACAGACTTGATCTTGATGCCTATAGGGCATGGAAGAAAAAGGACTCCACTGCAAAGGGGATATTGATTAGTTCAATGGTAGATGACCTGGTATTTGAATATGAGCCACTACCATCAGCTCATGCTGTCTGGGTTGCCCTGAAAGAGAAATACAACGGAGTTAGTATTAGCAAGCTTTGTCAACTGACAATCAAGTTTGACAGTTGTAAAAAGCGCCCGAATGTGACGATGACCCAACATCTGAGAGAAATGGGTAATATGATTCAGGAGCTTAAGACTGCTGGTCATGAGTTGACCGACGAACAACAGGTTCAAGCAGTTATTCGTTCCCTTCCTGATTCTTGGGAAACAATGAAGCAGAACCTTACTCACAGTGAGAGTATCAAGACTTTCATTGATGTCTCACGCCATATTGAACTGGAGGCGGAGAGAATAGAATCCGCAAGGATTTCTGAGCAAGCTTTTGTAGCTGAAGGTTCTGGATCCAAGAATAAGAAAAAATGGTTTAAGAAAGGAAAGGGAAAGGGAAAAGAAGTTGGTTCTACTACTGTGCAAGACCCAATCAAGAAGAAAGGAAAGAAGAATGGAAAGAAACCTAAAGGCAAGCTAACTTGCTACAACTGTGGCAAGAAGGGTCATTTTGCTCGGGAGTGTACTGAGCCAAAAAAGGTAAATTCATGTTTGTCTTCTTTTCATGAGCTTTATGTTGCTAGTTCGGTGTTGTTAGCTAACTCTTATCCTTTGTGGATTATAGATTCAAGAGCAACGAACCATGTAGCTCATGATCGAGCTACGTACGTGGAGTACCGTCGCGTACCAGCTGGCAATAAGTGGATATATGTGGGAAACAATGCAAGAATTGAAGTCAAAGGAATTGACACTTGCAAACTCAACCTTCGTGGTGGGCGTACATTGTTTCTGCATGATGTCCTGTATGCTCCTAAGATTCGACGGAATCTGGTTTCTGTGAATTGTCTTCTTGAATTGGGTTATTGTATGAATTTTTACAGTCGTCGTGTAGAACATAAAATTGACTCTGTGTTAATTGGATATGGTTTTATATCAAACAGTTTCATGGTTCTTGATGTAGAACCAGATGTTAATTATGAAAATAATGGTTGTTTTTCAAACGTTGCTCTTACTAGTGATGCTGATGTTAATGATAAAGTTTGGCATGCTAGATTGGGACATATAGGACAAGAAAGAATGAATAGATTAGCAAGAGAGGGTTTGCTCGGTACTCGTGCTAAAGTTGACTTGTCTATATGTGAGCATTGTCTTGCTGGAAACGCAACTAGGAAACCGTTTGGTAAGGCTATTAGGGCTGATTCACCATTGCAATTGATTCATTCGGATATTTGTGGTCCGATGAACATGAAGGCTTGAAATGGTAGTTCATATTTCATTACATTTATTGATGATTTCACGCGTTTTGGTCATGTGTATTTGATTTCTCATAAATCTGAAGCATTAGATTGCTTTAATCGTTATTTGAACGAAGTTGAGAATCAATTGGAACGTAAGGTTAAAACCTTACACACTGACCGTGGAGGTGAACACTTGTCTGATCAGTTCAAGACAATATGTAATGAGAAAGGGATTATTAGACAGTTAACTATCCCTAGAACTCCACATCAAAATGGAGTTGCTGAAAGAAGAAATCGAACTCTTCTTGAAATGGTTAGGTCAATGATGGCTCAAGCTAATTTGCCTATTTCCTATTGGGGAGATGCATTATTGGCTGCAACCTACATACTTAACCGGGTGCCTTCTAAATCTGTTCCATCTACTCCATATGAACTTTGGACAGGCAGAAAACCAGATTTGAGTAATCTGAGACCATGGGGTCAGCTGCTTATATTCATGACAAGACTCACAAATATGGAAAGTTAGGACCCAGAGGTAAGAAGTGTATTTTTGTAAGATATTCTGATACCTCTAAGGGTTATGTCTTTATTGGTGAGCAACAAGATGGAACCATCTCTGAAATTGAGTCAAGAGATGCTACTTTTCTCGAAACTGAATTCCCAACAAGAGGTGAAGTTGATAAATCAACTCCTCTATTTGCAATAGAGGAGGAGGATACTGTTCCTTCATTAACAAATCAGGAATCTCAGGGAATGCCTGAATCTAGTCAACCTAGTGAGAGTGAATTGCCTATAAGTGAATTAGTTTCTCAACAGTCAAACCTGCGAAGAAGTAATCGTAAGATTATTCCTCGGAGAAGGTTTGACATTGAAAATGAGGCATTAATGATTCTCCCAGTTGACGATGAAGAACCTCGAACGGTTGAGGAAGCATTGAGATGCTCAGTTAGAGAAAAATAGAGAATTGCAATGGATGAAGAAATGGAGTCTATGAGAAAGAATCAGGTTTGGGATTTAGTCGATCTTCCTCCAGGCCGAAGGGCTATTGGGAATAAATGGATTCTCAAAATCAAGAGGAAGGCAGATGGATCGATTAATAAATACAAAGCTCGTCTGGTTGCAAAAGGATATACCCAAATGGAGGGTATTGATTTTGAAGAGACATTTTCTCCTGTTGTGAAGTTTGTGTCAATACGTGTCATTTTAGCTATAGTAGCACATTATGACTTGGAATTACATCAGATGGATGTAAAAACGGCTTTCCTTAATGGTAATCTTGACGAGGAAATCTATATGGCACAACCAGAAGGTTATATTGCTAATGGCCAAGAGGAAAAAGTATGTAGACTTAAAAAGTCTATATATGGGCTAAAGCAAGCGTCGAGACAATGGAACATAAGATTCAATGAAGTCATTTTATCTTATGGTTTCGAAATGATCAATGAGGATCATTGTGTTTACCTAAGAAAGGATAAAGGAAAGTTGGTCATTTTATCATTATATGTTGATGATATGCTAATAGCTGGAAATGACTTAAAAGTTGTGATTGAGGTCAAGTCTTGGCTTTCATCATAATTTGACATAATTGACATGGGAGAAGCTGAGTATATCTTAGGAGTACGGATCATTCTTGATCGATCAAAAAGACTTTTGGGTTTGTCCCAAGAAGCTTATATTACTAAGATACTACAACACTTCAATATGTTTGATTGCAACGTTGAACAAACACCTACAGCGAAAGGTGTTGTTTTGAGCAAAAGTATGTCTCCCAAGACTCCTGAAGAGATAGCCGAGATGAAGAAAAGACCATATGCTAGTGCCATTGGTAGTTTGATGTACACTATGTTGTGTACTCGCCCTGATATAAGCTATGCTGTTGGCTTAGTTAGTCGTTTCCAGTCAAACCCAGGATCGAGACACTGGAAAGCGGTAAAAAGGATATTCAGATATCTCAAAGGGACGGCAGATTATTGTCTCTGCTTCCAAGGATCAAAACTGAGCTTGAAGGGCTACGCAGATGCAGATTGGGCAAGGGACCTTGACGATAGAAAATCCACATCTGGCTATATTTTTTTGCTGAATGGAGGTGCCATTTCATGGAACAGCAAGAAACAGGCTTGTGTAGCACTGTCGACAATGGAGGCTGAGTATGTGGCTTGTGCAGCGGCTGTACAAGAAGCTGTCTGGTTGAGAAGGTTCCTAAAGCATCTGAAGATTGTTGAGGACAGTGGGAGCCCTGTTACAGTGTGTTGTGACAATCAAGCTGCTATAGCTTTTTCCAAGGATCCTAAATATCACAGCAAAGGCAAGCATATAGAAATTAAATACAATTTTGTAAGGGATATTGTTGACAAGAAAAAGATAATTCTTGAGTACATCCCTACCCGAGCAATGCTTGCAGATCCTTTTACTAAGCCGTTGACTAAAGAGTCATTTTATGAGCATGTGAAGTCTTTGGGACTACGCAAAATGTAAAACATTGTAAATGTATTTGTTACATTTATATAAATGAAGTGTTATGATCTATTCAGTGTAAATGTATTTGTTACATTTGGAAAAAGTCTCGATGAGCATGTTGGCAGGCTTAGATTGGTCCACTCATATGGACAATCGTCTCTATTCGTTGAGTACAAATAGAGGTAAGACCATTACTTATGAGACAACTTATGTAGTTGTGAAGAGAGACATACTCATAAGTTGAGGTCGCCTTGATTTTGTATCAAGATGAGGTCATCTATGTAATGATCGAAGTAAATGCCCCACCATTTACTAAACATGTTTAAAGCCAGATTGGAATTCATAAGTTGAATTCGGATTAGACGTTAGGTATGTCTAGATCGAAATCTGTACGATGTTAAATATTTGAGAAAAACATGCACTCTTTTTGGTAAAGAGAAAAACATCGTAGCATGTGATTCATACCACATGTGCTATAGCGACAATAAGGGTAGTAGGAGAATGGATCCCTGCTTCTCTACTATGTGAGACCCTTGAGATTATCAGTTGATCTCAATCTTACCCTAAGTGACTATTTAGCTGTCTACTTGAAGTTTTAATCAGTGTTTGCTACTTTAGTGTGTGTCCTATTGACTATGGATGATTCGGTCTATGGAGCATAATTAGGAAAGCGACTGATTAGAATGAATAGATTCTAGCTAAAAAGGAAGATTAAAATTGGTTTACATCAGTAATACTTATTCACTGGTCGACCAGTTACATTTTTTTGTTAAGTACTTAAAAATGTGATTGTGAATAAATGTATTGATTAGAGATGTCGAACATGCTCTTGACATAGTTGTCATACGAGGGATTAGAGATGTTCAAATTGATGTAAATATTTAATCTGGGGTAAAGGCAAGTTAATGATGTCTCTGATTCGTTCTATAGAGCAGCTAAGTTAAGTGTAACAACTTTTCTAGCATTAATTGCTCAGTGTGCTTGCTGTCGCACGAACCATTTTCCCTGAAGTATGAATTGAATGCTCCTATATGGTCTTTGTGACTGTCTCACATGGTCTTAGTGACTAGATGACCTATATGGATAGAATTGGACGAGTGGGAGATGTTAGCGTTACAGGAAGTTACGGAAGAGGAAGAAACGCTTCCTTCTCTTCAGCTTCCAACGCTTAAAACATTCAAAGCCTTAATAAACCTCCATTGATGGAGGTATTGATTAAGGCAGAGGAAGAGAAATCTTCCTCTTATATAATCTGCGTCCAAATGCAATCCAAGGTACGAAAAAGAGAGAAAAAGGAATCGGAGCTTCTGGGATTTGGTTTGTGATAGATCGAGTTTTGTCCTCGGTGACGTTCTCGTGACAGCAAGCAGAAGAAGAAGAGAAGAAGGAGGATCACTGTAAGTTTGTGTATTTCGCAATCTAATAGAATGGTATTCGATTTCATATCATGCTTTCAATCCGACATTAACAACTCTCGAGAAATTGAAATAAGTAATGAGCAGCACCATGAAACTTCTTACAACCCTATAAATCCACATGAGACGAAAATGGGTCCAATCGGACTTGTATAGGTCTATCAATGGGTTTTGATTAAAATTCACTGATTGATCTAGAGACCTCAAATTGCAACTATTTCAGGATTAGTGAAAGTCCACAATGTGATTTTTAGCAGAGAACTTATGATTTGATCACAACTAGTGAGTATCTTTACATGAGTAATTATAAATTTAAAATCTTTCTAAGTCGACGAATTGATGTGTTCGGATGTCATCGATTTTGTGAAATTAGCATGAGTTATAGTCCTTGGTCTAACTAAGTAGTTGTTCTTCATTGGTTGGAGACATTGGATGTTAAGAGTTAAATATGAATGTTGGTTATGGTAACTAATTCATTGGAGTGACCTACCATGAGACCTTATATAGTTATGCGTGTGTGTATATGTCGATGAAGATCTCATTATAGCCTTAAGTGTGAGTTTTCTTTTACTTGAGATATTCAAGTTATCTTAGTCACGGAGACTTATACTTTGACATCTTAAGCAAACATCTCCTTTGAAATGTGGACCTAGGATGATTGGGCATAAATCAAAGTGCTCAAAGGTGTTTGGATAGCCCACAGAGGATTCACCACTCCTTGCAAAAGGAGACGTATCCTATGGTCACTTGTCAAAATTGTTACTTAAAGTCTTTGGCTAAAACATCACATGTACTCTTAGACGCATGTCTGAGTAATTAGAATCAATAGGATAAGGAAGCATAACTTCGGCTATGTATGACATAGTCAGCCTAGTGGAGACTGACACATATACTATGCCCTGAACTAAGTGGATATAATATGAATGAAATGGACGAGTCATGACTTATTATAGTTGCTGAAAGGTTCAAAAAAAGATATAAAATCAACCATTGATTTTTCGATCAATTTGGGGTGATAATGTACTACTAGGTGTCACTTATGATCTATTCGTAATTAATGGTTAATTATGAATGACTAATATAACTGGGAACCTATTGGATCATATGCACTATGAGTTTTATCAAATATACTTAAAAATGAGTTTGAGAATTATATTCTTAGATCGAGAAAGATCATGTCTAGTTGAACCAAATGAAGAGTAAATATGGAAAGATATTTGTTGAAATCAAAGTATGGATAGATCACATCTTTTGAAGATGAGTTGGACCCTCTTTGGTTTAATTATAAATCAAATTGATTTAGTTTTAATTAAAAGAAGTCACGGTTATTGAACCAAGTGGTTTAGTTTTGAACCAACGTGATTTGGTATTGAAACAAACTTAAGGCTAATGGTATGTATTATGGGTTAACAGATACGGGTGTTGGACTTGCTCCTCTAACCCGTTAAGGGATCTACATATTGATATAGATTGGAAAAAAATAATCAACGAAGAAAAACCTAATTGTTAGGTTTTGATTTTGGTTTTACCTTCTCCCCTTCTCCTCCTTGCCGCCACCATTGCCCAACCTCGGACCGCTGTCACCCTTGGTTGCCACCGCCACCAGTATCTCTGCCCACCTCCTCCCCTCGGACCAATAGTTTCCCGTCAACTAGAGGGATGCTGGAGCATTACAGCTCTGGCTAGTCACCGTCACCCAGCAAACAAACTTGTTGATAAATTATGTTCGCTGACACCGACTCTTTACTCCGGCCTCCCTGTGCTTCAGTTCGGCGAGCAAACATTGTTGGATTGAGAAACACAATAAAGGGGGGGGGTGAATATCGTGAAAACTTTTTCGAATAAGACTTAAGAGAAAATAACAGCAGAATTAAAAACAAACACGAGGAACACAAGTATTTTTTTACTTGGTTCGGAGTCGCGGTCGGCTCCTACTCCAAGCCCACTGTCCTTGACTATTTACTGCGGGCAATTCTATAATAGCGCAAAGATTTACAGAATTTTGATACAATAGTAGTGCAGTAAATAAACGAGTACACTTTTCGTTACCGACGCCCGGTGTAGATCGCACATCGGAGCAGAGGGTCGTCATCGGCGCTGGAATGTCGAGTGGAGTTTGCCAGAGCAGAGCGCTTGAACGAAAAGCGTAGAGGCGTTGGAAAGTTGTGTTGTTGAAGCTTAGGGGTCGAGCCCCTTTTATAGTGCTCCTGGGGGTGCCTGATTCGCCGGGGGCGCCTGACACGTGCCTTCAGATCGGAGAAACCTCATCCGCAGCTCGGTCAGCGCTTATCCCTTCAGAATCGGCCTCGGAGCTGACTGGGGTGCCCGGGACCTCCTGGGCGCCCAGCTTGACTTGGTGCGCTGGCTTCGTGGCTGATTTTGCTTCGACTCCTCTTTGGCTTTGACCTTGGGCGCCCGGGACCTCCCGGGAGCCTAGCCCAGCTGCATGCCCCTCTCCTTTGGGGCGTTCTGAGCTGCAGAAACACACTCCTTCGGTCCCCTGCATCCAAGGTTAGTTCCACAACAAACAAGGCAAGAATATTAGTCCATTTTTACGGCCGTAGCTGTCTTGGTTCTGACTTCGGGTCTCCCAAATGGAACCCTAGGTCGAACCGACGCCTACTGTTCCCTCGACGGGGAACGCGCCCTCACCTACTCCTCTCAGGAGAATTTACCTTTTGCCAACCGGCTCCTCCGATTGAACTTTTGCCCGATCAACCTGACCAGGTCTTCATGCCCAGTCCTCGACCAGGACTTCGTGCCCACCTTCCAAGCAGGTCTTCGGTGCCCAGCCCCTTGCCAGGACTTCGTGCCCAATCCTCGACCAGGACATGGTGCCCACCTTCCGAGCAGGTCTTCGGTGCCCAGCCCCTTGACCAGGTCTTCTTTGCCCAACCCTTTGCCAGGACTTCTTGCCTAGTGTGCCTAGGGCTTCTTTCCTGCACACTTAGTAAACACATTAGATAACAATAACATCTTAACTCTTGAACCCTTTGCCATTATCAAAACTCAGGTTTGACTTAGGTGCTACCTGCACCAACAATCTCCCCCTTTTTGATTTATGGCAACCCGGTTCAAAAAGTTAAGTTAATCATACATATAAGTAGTAAGAAAATTACTTTCCTCCCCCTGGAAGAAATCTCCCCCTATGTTTTTTCAAAAGTTCGTGGGGGTTTTGAAAAAGTTTCTAAGTCTTAAAGTGAAACGTTTTTCAGGTAGAAAATTTTCAGAAAAAGGTTTTAGGTTAGAAAACATTTTCCAAAAATAATTTTGAGTTAGGCACTTGGAAAATTTTCAGGAGAATTTGAATTTTCCACTTAGAGAATTTTCAATCAACTATTTAGAGTAAGTACTTAGAATAATTTTGGAAAATTTTCAGGAGAATATTGAACTATGCATTTTGAAAAATTTCCACCAAAGAGTAAGTACTTAGAAGCAAGTAATTTCGAAAATAACTTTCAAAATACTTAGTTTTTGCAGTTTAGAAAATTTGCTAAACTTATTTTGAAGTTTTAACACTTACAAAATTTTCAAACAGTTTAATACTTAGAAATATTTTTCAGGTACTTTTAATACTTAGAAATATTTTTCAAATAGGTTAAGTACTTAGAAATATTTTTCAGGTACTTTTAATACTTAGAAATATTTTAAACAGTTTAAGTACTTAGAAAATATTTTAAACAGTTTAAGTACTTAGAAATATTTTAAACAGTTTAAGTACTTAAGGAATTCTACTTTTTGAAAAAGGAGATAAGGTTTTGAAAGAAAGAAAAATTTTAATTTTAAACAAAATTTTGAAACCTTCATTTCTCTCCTTTCCAATCTCTCCTCCTTTGCCATACATCAAAAAAATATAGCATTGAAACTGAGTAATCAGCCATCTACTCCATATGAACTTTGGACAGGCAGAAAACCAGATTTGAGTAATCTGAGACCATGGGGGTCAGCTGCTTATATTCATGACAAGACTCACAAATATGGAAAATTAGGACCCAGAGGTAAGAAGTGTATTTTGTAAGATATTCTGATACCTCTAAGGGTTATGTCTTTATTGGTGAGCAGCAAGATGGAACCATCTCTGAAATTGAGTCAAGAGATGCTACTTTTCTCGAAACTGAGTTCCCAACAAGAGGTGAAGTTGATAAATCAACTCCTCTATTTGCAATAGAGGAGGAGGATACTGTTCCTCCATTAACAAATCAGGAATCTCAGGGAATGCCTGAATCTAGTCAACCTAGTGGGAGTGAATTGCCTATAAGTGAATTAGTTTCTCAACAGTCAAACCTGCGAAGAAGTAATCGTAAGATTATTCCTCGGAGAAGGTTTGACATTGAAAATGAGGCATTAATGATTCTCCCAGTTGACGATGAAGAACCTCGAACGGTTGAGGAAGCATTGAGATGCTCAGTTAGAGAAAAATGGAGAATTGCAATGGATGAAGAAATGGAGTCTATGAGAAAGAATCAGGTTTGGGATTTAGTCGATCTTCCTCCAGGCCGAAGGGCTATTGGGAATAAATGGATTCTCAAAATCAAGAGGAAGGCAGATGGATCGATTAATAAATACAAAGCTCGTCTGGTTGCAAAAGGATATACCCAAATGGAGGGTATTGATTTTGAAGAGACATTTTCTCCTGTTGTGAAGTTTGTGTCAATACGTGTGATTTTAGCTATAGTAGCACATTATGACTTGGAACTACATCAGATGGATGTAAAAACGGCTTTCTTTAATGGTAATCTTGACGAGGAAATCTATATGGCACAACCAGAAGGTTATATTGCTAATGGCCAAGAGGAAAAAGTATGTAGACTTAAAAAGTCTATATATGGGCTAAAGCAAGCGTCGAGACAATGGAACATAAGATTCAATGAAGTCATTTTATCTTATGGTTTCGAAATGATCAATGAGGATCATTGTGTTTACCTAAGAAAGGATAAAGGAAAGTTAGTCATTTTATCATTATATGTTGATGATATGCTAATAGCTGGAAATGACTTAAAAGTTGTGATTGAGGTCAAGTCTTGGCTTTCATCACAATTTGACATAATTGACATGGGAGAAGCTGAGTATATCTTAGGAGTACGGATCATTCGTGATCGATCAAAAAGACTTTTGGGTTTGTCCCAAGAAGCTTATATTACTAAGATACTACAACACTTCAATATGTTTGATTGCAACGTTGAACGAACACCTACAGCGAAAGGTGTTGTTTTGAGCAAAAGTATGTCTCCCAAGACTCCTGAAGAGATAGCCGAGATGAAAAAAAGACCATATGCTAGTGCCATTGGTAGTTTGATGTACACTATGTTGTGTACTCGCCCTGATATAAGCTATGCTGTTGGCTTAGTTAGTCATTTCCAGTCAAACCCAGGATCGAGACACTGGAAAGCGGTAAAAAGGATATTCAGATATCTCAAAGGGACGGCAGATTATTGTCTCTGCTTCCAAGGATCAAAACTGAGCTTGAAGGGCTACGCAGATGCAGATTGGGCAGGGGACCTTGACGACAGAAAATCCACATCTGGCTATATTTTTTTGCTGAATGGAGGTGCCATTTCATGGAACAGCAAGAAACAGGCTTGTGTAGCACTGTCGACAATGGAGGCTGAGTATGTGGCTTGTGCAGCGGCTGTACAAGAAGCTGTCTCGTTGAGAAGGTTCCTAAAGCATCTGAAGATTGTTGAGGACAGTGGGAGCCCTATTACAGTGTGTTGTGACAATCAAGCTGCTATAGCTTTTTCCAAGGATCCTAAATATCACAGCAAAGGCAAGCATATAGAAATTAAATACAATTTTGTAAGGGATATTGTTGACAAGAAAAAGATAATTCTTGAGTACATCCCTACCCGAGCAATGCTTGCAGATCCTTTTACTAAGCCGTTGACTAAAGAGTCATTTTATGAGCATGTGAAGTCTTTGGGATTACGCAAAATGTAAAACATTGTAAATGTATTTGTTACATTTATATAAATGAAGTGTTATGTTCTATTCAGTGTAAATGTATTTGTTACATTTGGAAAAAGTCTCGATGAGCATGTTGGCAGGCTTAGATTGGTCCACTCATATGGACAATCGTCTCTATTCGTTGAGTACAAATAGAGGTAAGACCATTACTTATGAGACAACTTATGTAGTTGTGAAGAGAGACATACTCAAAAGTTGAGGTCGCCTTGATTTTGTATCAAGATGAGGTCATCTATGTAATGATCGAAGTAAATGCCCCACCATTTACTAAACCTGTTTAAAGCCAGATTGGAATTCATAAGTTGAATTCGGATTAGACGTTAGGTATGTCTAGGTCGAAATCTGTACGATGTTAAATATTTGAGAAAAACATGCACTCTTTTTGGTAAAGAGAAAAACATCGTAGCATGTGATTCATACCACATGTGCTATAGCGACAATAAGGGTAGTAGGAGAATGGATCCCTGCTTCTCTACTATGTGAGACCCTTGAGATTATCAGTTGATCTCAATCTTACCCTAAGTGACTATTTAGCTGTCTACTTGAAGTTTTAATCAGTGTTTGCTACTTTAGTGTGTGTCCTATTGACTATGGATGATTCGGTCTATGGAGCATAATTAGGAAAGCGACTGATTAGAATGAATAGATTCTAGCTAAAAAGGAAGATTAAAATTGGTTTACATCAGTAATACTTATTCACTGGTCGACCAGTTACATTTTTTTTGTTAAGTACTTAAAAATGTGATTGTGAATAAATGTATTGATTAGAGATGTCGAACATGCTCTTGACATAGTTGTCATACGAGGGATTAGAGATGTTCAAATTGATGTAAATATTTAATCTGGGGTAAAGGCAAGTTAATGATGTCTCTGATTCGTTCTATAGAGCAGCTAAGTTAAGTGTAACAACTTTTCTAGCATTAATTGCTCAGTGTGCTTGCTGTCGCACGAATCATTTTCCCTGAAGTATGAATTGAATGCTCGTATATGGTCTTTGTGACTGTCTCACATGGTCTTAGTGACTAGATGACCTATATGGATAGAATTGGACGAGTGGGAGATGTTAGCGTTACAGGAAGTTACGGAAGAGGAAGAAACACTTCCTCCTCTTCAGCTTCCAACACTTAAAACATTCAAAGCCTTAATAAACCTCCATTGATGGAGGTATTGATTAAGGCAGAGGAAGAGAAATCTTCCTCTTATATAATCTGCGTCCAAATACAATCCAAGGTACGAAAAAGAGAGAAAAAGCAATCGGAGCTTCTGGGATTTGGTTTGTGATAGATCGAGTTTTGTCCTCGGTGATGTTCTCATGACAACAAGCAGAAGAAGAAGAGAAGAAGGAGGATCACTGTAAGTTTGTGTATTTCACAATCTAATAGAATGATATTCGATTTCATATCATGCTTTCAATCCGACAGGTTTAGCCAAACAGGATCTGATGTTTGGTAGAGTCAACCAGAACCCAGGGTTGATTAAGGTAACCAAGGGTTAGCCAAACATGACCTGATGTTTGGCAGGATAATCAAACCTAGATTAAATCTGGTTAATATACTAGGGTTTGATCAGTTAGCTAAATAGGATCTGATGTTTTGCAGAAAACCAAGGGTTGGTCAGTTAGACCAAGGAGTTAGCCAAACAGGACCTGATGTTTGGCAGGATAATCAAACCTAAATTAAATCTGGTTAATATACCGAGGTTTGATCAGTTAGCTAAACAGGATCTGATGTTTAGCAGAAAACCCAGGGTTGGTCAGTTAGACCAAGGAGTAAGCCAAACAGGACTTGATGTTTGGCAGAAGAGAAGTCTAGTCAGGATTAATATGACTAGCAAAAGAAATCCTTATCAAGTTAAATAAAAGTCCTAGTTAACCTAAGGAATATGTCCTGGTTCGAGGAATTGGGCAATAAGTCCTGGTCGAGGGTTGTGCACCTAAGACTTGACCGAGGGTTGGGCATGAAGTCTTGGTTCGTGGAATTGGACAATAAGTCCTGGTCATGGACTGGGCACGAAGACCTGACCGAGGGTTGGGCAATAAGTCCTGGTCGTGGACTAGGCACCGAAGTCCTGATCCAGAAGATTAGGCAAAAGTCCAACCGGAGGAGCCGGTTGGCAACTTCTCCTGAGAGGAGTAGGCGAGGGCGCGTTCCCCAGGAAGGGAACATTAGGCATCGGTTTGACCTACGGTTTCGTGAGAAATCCAAGGTCAAAACCATCTTTAAGGCTAAGATTATCTACATATTTTTCTTATATTTGATTGTCTTGCAGGTACCTAAAGTTGGAGGCAAGACAGAAGAGCAAATGCAATGAAAATGGCACCTAGAAGAAGCATCTACGATGCTTGAATGAATACAAGCGCCCCAGGCTATAGGGCACCCCAGAGTTGGGCAGGCATATCCCAGGCACCTGTTAATACAGGCGCCTGAGGCCTCCCAGGTGCCTGGGATGGTCCCAGGCCCCCTGGATGGATGTTCTAATCTGTTCGTGAAGTTCGCGATTACGGATAGATTTTTTACCGCATAAAGGCGTCCCAAAGGCTCTAGGGCGCCCGAGATGAAGCTATAAATGGGGCTTCGACCCCTCAACTCTGTACGACATTCACAACATCATTCTAAGCATTCTAAGCAAAGAAAAAACACTAGAGACGATGCTCTGTGACCAAGGAGGCTCTAGGAGGAAGTGCGCTGCACTTCGGACTTCCAGATCGGTCGGATCATCAACTTTCATTTGGTTTGCTTTTATTTTACGAAGTTAAGTTTCAGTTATATCTTTTTGGTTGTAAAACTTGCACTGTAAGATGGATTTCTCCGCCTCTGAAAAGTCCAGAAAGGAGACCATTAGTGGACGGGCGCTACCCGTGATTAGGCCTTGGACGTACTGACCCTGGGAGGTTGGGAACCAAGTAAAAACTCGCGTATCTTCTGTGTTGTGTTTTTCGTTTGCTTTGTTTTTTCCGCTGTGCTACTAACTCTCTAACTAGAACAAACGAACGAACATCGAAGTTTCTGATGAGTTTTACGAAGATTTTTTCAAGTCGATATTCACCCCCTATCGACAACACCGGTCCTATAATTTTTATAGCCCAAATCTACATAGATGACATAATTTTTGTGTCAATAATTCAAATTTTTTAAAAGATTTTGTTAAGATTATGGAGAGTGAGTTTGAAATGAGCCTAGTAGGTGAACTAACTTTTTTCCTAGGTTTCCAAATTAAACAAACCAGGGATGGTAACTACGTTCATCAGGCCAAATATGCGAAAGAATTAATCAAAAAATTCAAAATGGAAAACTCTAAGGAATTAGGTACTCCCATGGCCACAAATGCCAAAATAGACAATGACCCTGACGGTAAGTCAGTTGATTTAAAACTATATAGAAGTATGATAGGTAGTTTACTATACCTAACTGCTAGTAGACCCGACATCCTGTTTGCATTAGGATTGTGTGCAAGATACCTAACTTGTGCTAAAGAGTCACACCTAGCTGCTGTAAAAGGAATCCTTAGGTATATAATGGGTACCCTAAATGTAGGTATTTGGTATCCTAGGACCTCAAACTTTGAATTATTAGGATACTCTGGCTCAGACTATGCCGGATGCAAACTAGATAGAAAAATACAAGTGGAAGTTGTCAATTATTACGACACAGTCTAGTCAACTAGTGCAACAGAAAGCAACACTGTGTAGCCTTATCCACAATTGAAGCAGGGTATGTTGCCCTAGGAGAGTGTGTAGCACAACTTTTATGGATGATGCACACCCTTAAAGATTTCAAGCTAGAATATGCCCAAACTAAAGTATTCATTGACAACATAAGCTCGATCAATCTTACTAAAAACCCTATTCATCACTCCCGAACCAAACACATTGAAGTAAAATATCATTTTGTTAGGGATCATGTAGCCAGGGGCGAAATCGTACATACACATGTGGACTCAAAATCTAATCTAGCCGACATCTATACCAAACCCTTACCTGAGTCTGAATTTAGCTTAAAAAGAAGGTGTTAGGGTTGTGCTTAGTAGAACAGGAATGTTATCCTTTATGTTTTCAAAATGTTTTTCCAAAATTAATATTTCATATCTTTCAAAAAATCATTTTTCTTATTAAGTTTTGAATTTTAAAATTCTTTTTTTTCAACTTAGATTTTTCAAAAAATTACCCCCTTTAAAACTAGGGTTTTTATACGCAATGGACTTAGCCTATGACTTAACCCTAGAATTGCATGCTCCTATAGATCTAGAAGCGAGCATCTCACAAGCACATTAGGACACTTTCATTGATAACCTAGACTGGGTTGAGATGCTTAAGTCTATGCCTTGACTCAAGATGCTTTAAGTCAGTGCATCATGAGCAGTTGGGGCGATAAATATATTTGAACAACAATCAAGCTAAGTGTTCAAACTTAGAAAATTCTTATTAACTTAAAAAATCATTTTTCTTATTAAGTTTTGAATTTAAAAATTCTTTTTTTCAACTTAGATTTTTCAAAAAAATTACCCCCTTTAAAACTAGGGTTTTTATACGCAATGGACTTAGCCTATGACTTAACCCTAGAATTGCATGCTCCTATAGATCTAGAAGCGAGCATCTCACAAGCACATTAGGACACTTTCATTGATAACCTAGACTGGGTTGAGATGCTTAAGTCTATGCCTTGACTCAAGATGCTTTAAGTCAGTGCATCATGAGCAGTTGGGGCGATAAATATATTTGAACAACAATCAAGCTAAGTGTTCAAACTTAGAAAATCTAACTTGATCAAATCACTTAACTTGACTAACCCTAGTGAAAGCTGCTGTTATATAACAGTTAGTAAGTAGCTAATTGGGTTAGACAGGACCCGAACGAGTCCAATTTAGTTTGTTTGATTGTTTTTCGCTTGGACTCACTAGAATTGGTTCAATATGTGTTTAAAATTTAATTTTACAAAATGAATTGGCTCTGATACACTATTTTTTGTCAAGCATATTTTTTTTGATATATGGCAAAGGGGGAGAGTAAAAAAAAGTAAAGTTAAATTTTTTTTAAGTATAATATTATTTTAAGTGTATAATTTTTTTTAAGTGCAAAATATTTTTTAAGTGCAAAGCATAATTTTTTTTTTAAGTGCAAAATATTTTTTAAGCATAAAATATTTTTTTAAGTGCAAAATATTTTAAGTGCACATTTTTTAAGTGCAAAATATTTTTTAAGTGTAAAGCACATTTTTTTAAGTGCATAATATTTTTTAAGCATAAAATATTTTTTTAAGTGCAAAATATTTTTAAGTGCAAAATATTTTTTTAAGTGCAAAATTTTTTGTGCAAATGTTTTTGAGTACAAAAAGTGGAAATCTTTTAAGTGCAAAAATGTTGTGGTTACAAGTACGAAAAGTTAAAATTCCCTTTTAAAGAAAAATTTATTAAAATCTTTCCAAAAGGTATCTTAACTTTTTCCAACTTCAAAAGTATTGCAAAAGTAATTTTGTCAAAGTTCGCTTGTCTTATTCTTAAAAAGACTTTAACTTTTTTCTCAAAAAGGGTACACTTAATCAAAATGTATTTTTGAAAAACTGCATATTTTTGAAAGCTTCAGGGGAGAATCTCTAATTCAGGGGGAGCTTAGTGTATGCTTTTCAAAAATATTTTTTTAAGGGGAAAGAGAGGAAAAATAAATATGTATGTTTGAAATAACTGCTTTATGGTTCTATTTTAACTTAACTTTTGAGCCAGGTTGTCATAGATCAAAAAGGGGGAGATTGTTAGTGTCGGACGCACCAAATCAAACCTGGATTTTGATAATGGTAAAGAGTTCATAAGTTAAGATTATGTTGTGTTCTAATGAATCTGTTAAGTATACAGGAAAAGTCCTAGGTAAGCTAGGCATGAAGACCTGACCGAGGGTTGGACAATAAGTCCTGGTAGTAGACTAGGCACCAAAGACCTGATCGAGGGTTGGGTAATAAGTCCTGGTTGTGGACTGGACACCGAAGAACTGACCGAGGGTTGGGCAATAAGTCCTGGTAGTGGACTGGGCACCGAAGACCTGACCGAGAGTTGGGCAATAAGACCTGGTCGTGGACTGGACACCGAAGTCCTGATCCGAAAGATCGGGCAGAAGTCTTAGCCGATCGGGAGCTGCCGACAGAAGTAGAGACGGGTCGACGAACGGACGTCTTTAGATCCAGCAAATCTCGGAGGCCAAGTAAAAGTCCAACCGGAGGAGCCGGTTGGCAAAAAGTAACTTCTCCTGAGAGGAGTAGGCAAGGATGCGTTCCCAGGAAGAGGGAACATTAGGCGTCGGTTCGACCTAGGGTTCCATTACGGAAGCCCAAAGTCAGAACCAAGACAGCGCAAGATGTTATTTGTACTTAATTTATCTATTACTGTTGTTCGGGAACTAACTCTGGTTGCAGAAGCAAAGGTAGGCATTTTCTGCATCCCAAGCGCCTGAGAGGACTTAGGCGCTCGAGAACACAGTCGCCAATATTGATATAGGCACCTGATGGGTTATTCCAGAGTCTGCGAAGCTGAGCCTCCACGTCAGCATGGGAGGCGCCCATGATCAGTCAAGCGCCCTAGACGTCCCAAGCACCCTGGCTAAGAGGATAAGCACTGGCCGAGTCTGCGGATGAGGACGCGCCCAACTCGGCGACGTGGCAGGTGCCCTACAGCAATGGGGGCGCCCTGGACGTCTTTATAAAAAGGGGTTCACCCCCTTTACTTCCAGACAACAAATTTTCCAACTCAAGCACTCAAGCGCTCAGTTCTATTTTCTCCATGATCGAGTTCCAAGCGCCAACAACGCTCTAGATCGACGACCTGCTGCTCCGATCTTTAATTTCTTTTCCGATCGTCGGTATTTTTTTAAGTGCCTAACTTTAATTCTATATTCGTGGTTCAACTATTGTAATATTCTCCAAAATATAGAATTGCCCAACGAAAATGGTTAAAGATCGTGGGCCTTGGAGTAGGAGCCGTTCTAGACTCTGAACCAAGTAAAAGAAAGTGAGTTCGCACTGATTTAATTTTCTGTTGCGTAATATTCTAACTAATCCGAAGTTTTTATCGATATTCACCCCCCTATCGATTCTAAACAATCCCACAATAAGTTTAAAAAAATTAGGAAGTATTTTGAAATAATGAGGAATAATATATTAATTTCTTTTGACTTGGACTCCCCCTAAATCTGACACAATCTTAGGAACTCTTGTAGATCATAAAGAAACCTTCCTACGTGCCTTTAGAGTTTATCCAAATCATAAGAGCAATTAAAACAATTGTTGAAAAATAGTTTTGAAAGAATATGATAACTTTCAAATAAATAATTTGTGAAAAATATTTTGAATAACATAATAAGTTTTCGAAAATTATTTTTCGAAACACATTTTGAATGAAATGATACTAACTTTATTTTTTTTATTATTTTTTTTAAAGCACAAACCATTTTGTAAGATATGAAAAGAATAATTTTTGAAAAATAATTTTCTAAAACTAAAAAACTGGAAAAAAATAAAGACTCCCCCTAAACCCGACACCTTTTGACTACCCTTGTTAACTACAAGGACCTCTACCTAAGTGTCTTAAGGGACATTAGTGTTGACCTAGAAGGTTTGTGTCTAAGTGTAGGTCAAACAATTTTCGAAAGGATATATAATTTTTGAATTATGTATTTATATATATGTTCCCAATCAAGCATGAAATTCATTAAAACATTATTATGTTTAAGCATTATTTTGAAAATAGATTTTTAATAAAATATCCTAAAGATTTAGAAAATATTTTGGAAAATATTTGTCAATTAATTAGTCCTTAACATCTCACCCATTCTAAGTGTCGCAATACAAACAAGCATGGTTGCCTTATGAGTGTTGTGAGATGCTTGAATTTTTTTTTTTAAATTTTATAGATTGCTTGACCTTGAGTTAGATTCGAGTTTAATCAATTAGTAGCTTAAAAGTAATTTTCAATAATCGACTTCCAGATCTTGGCGAGGGACAGAGACCTTCTTTGGTCGTAGTCTTATTGGATTATCAACCCTTTCCTTAGACAATGCCTTTTAAAGAAAGAATACTTTTAATTTACTTTTTGAAAAACTCTAGTCTAACTAGTCTAGGATGTGGCGAGGTAGCTTCGGCTAGTTCCACTTAGCTACGTCAATCATGTCGGGTACTCCTTACCCTTCCTGTCTTCCAAAACCAAGCTTCTCTAACGTACTATCTGTTGAGGCAATCTGTTGTCCGGAGTGACCATGAGTTTTGATGTTTGGGCAAAGGGTTTAAGTTAGGTTTACCCTTGTGTATTTGATATGTGTATGTGAGTGTGCAGGTTGTGCAGGTTACACATATTGACTTGGCTGGACGACCTTGGTACGGTGAAGGGTTGCATGGAGACAAGCTGGAGGCTTGTGTGCACCCGAGAGACCTTGGTAAAGTAGGGACGATGAGCTGAGGGGCACGGACTTTGAGACATGTGTGAAGGATGGCATGGAGGCAAGCTGGAGGCTTACGTGCATTAGAGGGACGGGAGCCGAAGATGAAGAGGGCACGAAAGCAATAGTCGAGGTTGCTGGTGAGGCGTCAGTTGAGTCGTGAGGGTACAAGTGTTGTGTGATTGTACTCGGGCAATCCTAGGGATCAAGTGCGGAGTGAAATGTACTCGCGAAGGATAACCTTAGGTGTATGAGTGGACCAGTGGACTGCCCTGGGAGGCAGTCAACTGATGAAACTCATAGAATGTTTTTGGCTGGGGACCAGTCGACTGCCCTAGGAGCAGTCGACTGGTAAAGTCAAAAACTAGCAGTTGCAGTGAGCCATTGAACTGTTATTTGGCAGGCACCAGTCAACTGGTAAAGGGGAAGTCGACTGGTGGCGAGGGTTTTCAGCCCGAGTCCTATTTAAGAGGACTTCGTGTTGGCTGAAAGGGTTGACGAATTTGGTCTTGGTTAAAGGCCAAATAGTAGTCTTGGTGCTCAGGGATTGTCGAGATGATTGTGGCGAGGTTTCTCCACCCACAAGGAGTGACAAGGGCTAGCCGGAGGTTATCCGGGGAGTGATCCACCGAAGGATTCTTGGATTAGTCACCCTTCGGGGTGGATACCAAGTAAATCCGTAGTGTTTGCATTGTTATTTGTTGTTAGTTTTATTTATTGTTTGTATTTCCGCATGTGCAACTAACAACGTAGGAAGAAGAGTTCGAAAAACGCTATTCACCCCCCCTCTAGCGTATGGCATCGATCAAACAAGTGGTATCAGAGCGAAGGACCGCTCTCATTGGACTAGCCACCGAGGGAGCACAAGCTAGAGGGAAGTATAATGGAAGATAGGTTGGGTGGCGACATCTACACTCCGTCTCCCTACGATCATGAAGATCCCGACTATTGGAGGATGCAAATGAAGACGCGGCTTGGAATGGAGTGGGGATGTAGGATAGCAATAGAAGAGCCCTTCGAAGTTCCAAAGGACAAGCACGGAAAGAAGTTTCGTCCTAGATATTGGGACAAAGAGCAATAAGAACAATTTAGGGCAAATAAGAAGGTAATTGATATATTGGTAAATCTTTTGCCTAATAATGTGTTATGTGGTGTAGGTAAATATGAGAATGCTTATGAATTGTGGGATAAGTTGGAAAAATATCACGAGAAACCTACACAAGATCAATTGATAGAAGAACCCAAAGAGACAAGCAAAATGGGTCAAGAAGAGGAAAAAGAAAAAGGAGTGCCAATTTCATCAAGTGAAGAGGAAAAATTGAGTGATAAATCTTCCACCTCATCGAGAGAAGAAGAGGAAGTCTCAAGTTCAAGAATTGAGGGGGAGGAGAGACCCTCAACCATACCAGAGCAAGAAGAAGCCTCTACCTCCACCAAAGCAAGAACCAAAGACCACATTATATGCTTTGGGTGTAACGAAAAGGGACACTACAAGGATAATTGTCCAAATGGTAAGAGATAGGAGGTACACTCTAAACCCATCTCAATTTAATTAAATTCTAACATGAGTTGTAGGAATGAGGAAGCTCAAAAGAAACGAAAGAAAATTCGATGCTTCACGTGTGGAGATCTAGGGCACTACCACACCAAGTGTCCAAGAAAAGGAGAGTTAAAGAAATTGGGACACTTGAGAAGATAGGAGAAGGAGGAGAGAATGAAAAGAAGCCCACGTCAAGGAGGAACTACAAGGGTAAGGGAGGTAATTCCTAACCCTAAGTTAAAATGTAATTCAAATTCAAGTTCCTCTATGCATGATAAAAATAGAGTTAATTATTCATCCATGCATGCTAGAATTAATGAAAATTGTTTTCTTGTGCATAACCATGGCTTTAAATATAATGATAGGAATAGAGTTAACAAGGTAGATCACAACCCTAGGAAAATCATGCATCATGATAGACCTAAGACCATTGTATCTAAGGATCAAGGCATTAACCCCAAGAAGGGGAGACACATGCCTAAGAAAATGGGTAGGTCTAGGAATGTCCAAAGTGGACATATGGACACTAAGGTTAGAAACTTAGAAAGGGAAAAATCAAGCCTTGAGGGCAAGGCTTGATAAATTAGAAAAGACCCTAGAAAGATTCAAGGTTGGATCTAAGGGTTTAGATATGGTGTTGGGTAGTTTAAACCGCACCAATGATAGATCGGGGTTGGGATACCGATCTAAGGTCTCCCATGCCAAGGGAAAAAGATATGCTAGGGTAGCATATGATTATGGTAAGAAGGGGGAGTCCAAGAATGGCAAGGGGGTGCCATTCAAAGGAAAAGAACATGACTTAACCAAGGACAAGGTGTCCAAGGTTAAGAAGGTTAGGTTTGTAGGCCAAGAATCACCGGGGGCACACCAGTGTGGTCTAGTATGGATTGAGTCACCTAGGGAGGTGGCTAAGGCTAAGAGCGCAAGGGGAAGCTCTAGGAGCCTTTGGGGTCCATGGTAAATGGATCTTAGGAAATTTTCTCCTAGGAAATTTGATAAAGTGTGCCAAAAGGATTGGAAGACTAGAGTAAGTCTTAATCCTAGAGAATTGACACATTAAAAGGGTTTTTAGGAAGAAAAAGATGAAAATAAGGTTATATTCGATAAAATTAAGGATTAATGGGTAAATGCCATATAATTAAGTGCTAGAAATGTATTGTGGTTAGGTATTAGAAGATATATCAAGGAAAGACCACAATTAGGACTTTTAGGAGAAGTTTAAATGATACACTTTAGGAGAAGTTGAGTTTTGTCCCAATCTTGGGATTTGGAGTACATTTGTTTGGAAACATATTTTTTCTAAGTAGACATAGACTCCACAAATCTCTCCACGAAATTTCAGATTTTTTGGAGATTTGTGGAATTATTTAGGCATTACTGAAATTGGGCTGAAAACCTCAAATTCAAGTATCAGTCGACTGCCCTAGGAGGCAGTCGACTGATCTCAGCCCAGAAATATTCTATGAGTTTTGGCAGTCGACTGCCCTGGGGGGCAGTCGACTGATCCATAAGGTTTAGCCAGAAAAGGCGTTTGAATGATAGGATATGACCTTAAAATTAAAATCCTTGATTATACTCCTTGAACAAAGGTTTGCCTCATGGTTTAATGGTGATTATATGAAATGAGGTCATATGGATAATAGATTGATAAGTGGATATTTATCTAGGATTAAGAGATAAAAAGGGGGAGACCTTCATCATATTGAGGATATGGAAAAGGAGAGTTGAGGACAATTCCATGTGTCAAATTATAATGGTTAGCCTTGACAAACACATGAGATTGTAGATAGATTTCCAAGCTGATACAAAATGACTATTCTTGAGGAAATTAGAGGACATACCAAAAGTCAAGCACATTTGTGGTTTTCATGAAATCATATTTTTCTATGATAGGGTATATCCTAGCAAATGTGCTTGCAAACTCTTAGGTTGTTCAAGATTTTGTTGAGTTCTTGTTGGCACTAGGGATAAGGTTGCTTGGGGGCAATCCTTTAATAGTGTCCAAGAGGAAAAAAACTTGGAAGTTGAGTTGGATAAAACTCAACATGGTGTTAGTGTGTTAAGTTGGGTAGAACTTAACCTTGGTAAAATGAAAATTGGGAGAAAACATAGGTCAAGGGGGAGGTTGCCTCCTGCTTGCCTTGATTTTCATAGAAATTTTTTGAGTTTTGTGTCAACTTGGGAATGGTGATAGATACATGGTGAAATGTATTTTTCCCAAGTAGGTATGGGTACCACAAAGTTCTCCGCAAAATTTGGAAATTTTTGAAGATTTGTGGAATTTATGGCGCAATTATGAAATTGGCCAGAAAAGCTAATATTCAGAGTATCAGTCGACTGCCCTGGGAAGGGCTGGATTGGGTATCCAACAGCTGGTTTGTGTCCAAATGATAAGAAACAAGTATATGGGGGTCTAGTACACTGTGTTTAGGATCATTGGGGATTGAAAGAACCAATAATTGGGATATTGTTGGGTTCTTTTTGATGTTAGGCAAAGGGGGAGAAGTGTTGGGTTTAATTTGGGTAATCAAACACGCCTTTGCGGGAAACCCTAGGTTTAGGGGGAGATGAGATTAAGAGGGAGCATGGTTGCTCCATTCTTGGCATAAGGGGAACCTTGGAGAGGTTCTTAAAAAGCCTTTGTAAGTTCAATGTAGGGGGAGCCTTGGGAT
Source organism: Boesenbergia rotunda (assembly GCA_024364735.1). Lineage (NCBI taxonomy): Eukaryota > Viridiplantae > Streptophyta > Magnoliopsida > Zingiberales > Zingiberaceae > Boesenbergia > Boesenbergia rotunda. The sequence goes on along the minus strand of JAGFNQ010001812.1, from coordinate 275,553 downwards.
AGGTTTTAAAAAGCCCGTTTCGGAAAATTACTAACTTGGAGAGTTAGGTGTGGGGAGACTTGGGATAGGTTTTAAAAAGTCCATTTCGGAATATTCATAACTTGGAGGGTTAGGTGTGGGATGCCTTGGGATAGGATCCATGTATGCATTGCATATGTATTGGCGGTGTAAGTCCAAGATGGAGTCTTGGCAACGTAAGTTCAGTTATTTGTTTAGCATTATTTTTGCTATCTATTACTATTTATTTTTCCTAACTTAAACATATTGCCAATCATCAAAAATGAGGAGATTGTTGAGGCAACCTGTGGTCCGGAGTGACCATGAGTTTTGATGTTTGGGCAAAGGGTTTAAGTTAGGTTTACCCTTGTGTATTTGATATGTGTATGTGAGTGTGCAGGTTGTGCAGGTTACACATATTGACTTGGCTGGACGACCTCGGTACGGTGAAGGGTGGCATGGAGACAAGCTGGAGGCTTGTGTGCACCCGAGGGACCTTATAAAGCAAGGACGATAAGCTGAGGGGCACGAACTTCGAGGCATGCGTGAAGGATGGCATGGAGGCAAGCTGGAGGCTTGCGTGCATCCGAGGGACGGGAGCCGAAGATGAAGAGGGCGTGAAGGAAATAGTCGAGGCTGCTGGTGAGGCGTCAGTTGAGTCATGAGGGTACGAGTGCTATGTAATTGTACTCGGAAAATCCTAGGGTTTGAGTGCGGAGTGAAATGTACTCGGGAAGGGTAACCTTAGGTGTGTGAGTGGACCAGTCGACTGCCCTGGGAGGCAGTCAACTGATGAAACTCATAGAATGTTTTTGGCTGGGGACCAGTCGACTGCCCTGGGAGCAGTCGACTGGTAAAGTCAAAAACTAGCTATTGCAGTGAGCCGTTGGACTGCTGTTTGGCTGGCACCAGTCGACTGGTAAAGGGGCAGTCGATTGGTGGCTAGGGTTTTCAGCCCGAGTCCTATTTAAGAGGGCTTCGTGTTGGATGAAAGGGTTGACAAATTTGGTCTTGGTTAAAGGCCAAATAGTAGTCTTGGTGCTCAGGGATTGTCAAGGTGATTGTGGCAAGGTTTCTCTACCCACAAGGAGCGACAAGGGATAGCCGGAAGTTATCCGGGGAGTGATCCACCGAAGGATTCTTTGATTAGTCACCCTTCGGGGTGGATACCAAGTAAATCGGTAGTGTTTACATTGTTCTTTGTTATTAATTTTATTTATTGTTTGTATTTCCGCTTGCGCAACTAACAACGTAGGAAGAAGAGTTCGAAAAACGCTATTCACCCCCCTCTAGCGTACGACATCGATCCAACACTATCATCTCGCCCAACCCTGGTACTATGTTAGGCAAGAATCAATCAATTTGTTGTCCTAACTATCAATTCTAATTTATGCAGAAAAATAAATATGGATGACATGGCAAATATATAAGAAATGATAAGCAGATGTATGGGCATGGCATTTATGCACGAGTCAATTAGGTAAAAACATTTTAATTATGTTTCTAATAAAGTATCAAATTCTCGATTTGATATAGACCGTGTGAACCCGCAAATATGTCAACCCACATTGACATATTTATTGTTATTAGTTGGAGGTTTCAGTTGGGTAGAATTTTATTTAGTTACATAATTGAAAGTAATTAATTGAAATTTATTTCGTTGATTTTGTTGAATTAAGGATTGAATTAAGGTAGAATACCCGTCTTACAATTCGAATTACAAGCACACAAGTAGTAAATAAATACAACTCGTAAATAAAATGCAAACTAAAAAAAATTCGACCAACTCTGGAAGTTCGAAGTGTCGTGCACTTCCTCCTGGAGCCTCCTTGGTCGCAGAGCATCGTCGTAGCGCTTTTGCTTTGTAGAGAATGCTTAAATAGATGTGAAAGTTGATGTTCTGAGATGATGGGACAAACCCCTTTATATAGTGAGTTCTTGGGCGCCTGAGGGCTCATGGGCGCCTACCACGTGTGGTCAAACATCCATCCATAGAAACGAACTCGGTGGAGGTTCCCAGGCGCCTGGGAAGCCCCAGGCGCCTAGCTTACAAGGCGCCTGGCTTACAAGGCGCCTGGGATGGGTAGTCCCTAACTGGGGCGCCCAACCTCTTACTGGCCGCTTGATTCAAGTCAGGTGCCCAGGAAGCCTTCTTCCCAAGTCCGATTTTCCTGCGTTTGCTCTCCTATCTTGCCTCCAACTCCAGGTACCTGCAAGACAACACACACAAGACAAAAACATAAATAATCTTAGCCTTAATTGATTGGTTCTGACTTTGGATTTGACTCGAAACCGTAGGTCGAACCAACGCCTAATGTTCCCTTTCCCGGGGAACGCGTCGTCACCTACTCCACCCTGGAGAAGTTTATCTTTTGCCAACTAGGACCTCCGTTTGGACTTTCCTTTAGCCTCCGACAAATCTTGAGTCGTCCGACCTCGACCCGTCTCTCCATCTATTTGGGATCCCCGCTCAACTAAAGCATTTGCCAACCAGGTCTTTCGGCTGGACTTTTGCTCCGTCTTCGAGAACTCGAATCTCGAGACATCCGACATCGACCTGTCTCTACTTCTATCCATAATCCTCACTCAGCTAAGACTCTGTTGCCCGATCCGCGATCAAGACTTAGTGCTCAGTCCCTAGGACCAAGACTTCGTGCCCGGCATCACTCACCAGGACTTAGTCCACCTAGCTTCACTCACTAGGACCCAACTTCACTCACCAGGATTTAGTCCACCTAGCTTCACTCACTTGGATTTCTTCCACCTTCCTTCCCTTGCTTAGGCCTAGCTTCACTTAACAGGGTTTCTTTCACCTAGATTCCCTTGCTAGGACCCAGCTTCACTCACCAAGATTTAGTTCTCCTAGCTTCACTCACTAGGATTTCTTTCACCAAAATCACTCCTTTGCTAATCAACACGATCCTGACTAGACTTCTTCCAACTTTTAGGAAAATATACCAAACCTCAAGTCCGGTTTGGTTTATTCCCTTGGTCAAACTTACCAACCTTGGTTTTTGTTCACTCTGCCAAACATCAGATCATGTTTCATGTTTGACTTAAACTTTTGTCAAACTGATCAAACCTGGGTTTACCATACCCAACATAAGGTCCTGTTTGGTTTAACCTTTGATCACTTTGCCTACACCTTATATTGTCAAACATATATATTGTCACTAACATTAGTATATTGTCAAACATCGAAATACTAGAGGATGACTGTTCATCACTGATGAATTTTGCACCAACAATCTCCCCCTTTTTGATGTTTGACAATAATCTTAAGTTAGGTATGGTCTAAGGGTTCTAGGTTTAACACTTTGGAGAATTTAAAAAAAATCTAACTTAAGCCTTTCTCTCCTTTTGTCACACATCAAAAGGAATAACGGAAAATAAATTTCCACCAACAATAAGATTTTTGAAAAAGAATCTAACTTAAGCCTTTCTTCCCCTTTTACGATAATCTCTCTCCTCCTTTTGAAAATACTTAAGATATATATATTTTTTTGAAAAATGATTTTCAAAACTCCTCCCCCTTTTTTGAAAAAAGAAATCAAATACTTATTTAGAAAATACTCTAAAAGGCACTAAATACTTTTTTTAAAAAAATATTGTACCAACAATATGTGAATATTTTTTTAACAAGAATTTGAACTTCCCTAAGTTTGACATAATCCTGGGAATCTTATTGACCACAAGAACATTTCTATGTATCATAGGGTTTTTCCAAAAATTAATCTTTGCAATGTATTTAGTTTTGAAAAAAATAATAACTTTCTTGATTTGGTTTCTTTTCCAATCTGACATAATCTTAGGAAATCTTGTTAACTACAAAGAAAATTTTCCTAAATGTCCTGAAAATTTTTCCAAACTCAAGATAAAGCATTTTTCAAGGATATTCATGAACCAAAAAGGTTTTCAATATAATTCTTTTTGAAAAAATGGGAGTATTGTAATTTCATAAATAAAGTATATATATATATATATATGTTTAAAGTTAGTGTTTGAAAATATAATATTTTTGAAATTTCAATTGATTCTTTTAATTTGAACCTCCCCCTAAACCTGACACAGTACTATGATGTATGTTAACCGGAAGTTGATCTTCCTCTGAATCTTAGGGTTTGATTCAAATGAAAAGAGTTTAAAAAAATTAGGAAGTATTTTTAAATAATCAGGAATAATATATTAATTTCTTTTGACTTGGACTCCCCCTAAATCTAACACAATCTTAGGAACTTTTGTAGATCATAAAGAAACTTTCCTATGTGTCTTTAGAGTTTATCTAAGTCATAAGAGCAATTAAAACAATTGTTGAAAATATTTTTGAAAAAATATGATAACTTTCAAAGAAATATTTTTTGAAAAATATTTTGAATGACATAATAAGTTTTTGAAAAATATTTTTTGAAACACATTTTGAACGAAATGATACTTTTTTTATTTTTTTTAAAGCATAAACCATTTTGAAAGATATGAAAAGAATACTTTTTAAAAAATAATATTCTAAAAATAAAAATCTGAAAAAAATAAAGACTCCCCCTAAACCCGACACCTTCTGGCTACCCTTGTTAACTACAAGGACCTCTACCTAAGTATCTTAAGGGACTTTAGTATTGACCTAGAAGGTTTGTGTCTAAGTGTAGGTGAAACAATTTTTGAAAGGATATAATTTTGGAAATATGTATTTATATATAAGCACCCATTCAAGAATGAAATTCATTAAAACATTATTATGTTTAAGCATTATTTTGAAAATAGATTTTTAAGAAAATATCCTAAAGATGTTGAAAACATTTTGGTAAACATTTGTCAATTAATTAGTCCTTAACATCTCGACCATTCGAAGTATCGTAAAACAAACAAGCATGGTTGTCTTATGAGTGTTGAGAGATGCTTGAATAATTTTTTTTATTTTATAGATTGCTTGACCTTGAGTTAGATTCGAGTTTAATCAATTAGTAGCTTAAAAGTAATTTTCAATAATCGGCTTCCAGGTCTTGGTGAGGCACAGAGACCTTCTTTGGTCATAGCTTTATTCGATCATCAACTCTTTCCTTAGACAAAGCCTTTTAAAGAATGAATACTTTTAATTTACTTTTTGAAAAACTCTAGTCTAACTAGTCTAGGATGTGGCGAGGTAGCTTCAGCTAGTTCCACTTAGCTAGGTCGATCAAGTCGGGTACTCCTTACCCTTCTTGTCTTCCTAGACCAAGCTTCTCTAACGAACTATCATCTCGTCCAACCCTGGTACTATATTTGGAAAGAAACAATCAATCTGTTGTCCTAACTATCCATTCTAATTTATGCAGAAAAGTAAACATGGATGACATATCAAATATATAAGAAAAGATAAGCAGATGCATGGGCATGACATTTATGCATGAGTCAATCAGGTCAAAATATTTTAATTAAGTTTCTAATAAAGTATCAAATTCTTGATTTGATACAGTCCATGTGAACCCGCGAATATGTCAACCCACTTTGACATATTTATTGTTATTAGTTGGAGGTTTCAGTTGGGTAGAATTTTATTTAGTTTCATTATTGAAGGTAATTAATTGAAATTTAGTTCATGAATTTTATTGAATTAAGAATTGAATTGTTAATTAATTAAGATTTAAGAATTAATTATGATTTTAAGTTGTTACGAATTAATTAAGGATTTAAGTTGTAAAGGGTTAGTTAAAATTTAAGTTATTAAGGATTAATTAAGTTTTATGTTATTAAGAATTAATTATAATTTAAGTTATTAAGAATTAATTAGGATTTAAGTTATTCTGATTTAATTAGTTATGAATAAATTAAAGTTTAAATTGTTACGAATTAATTAAAGTTAAGTTCTTAAGAATTAATTAAAGTTTAAATTATTAAGAATTAATTAAAGGATAAATTATTAAGAATTAATTAAAGGTCAAATTGTTAAGAATTAATTAAGGTTTAAATTATTAACAATTTTGGGTCTAGTTGCATCATTTTCATTAATTCAACAATATCTGAATCATCTACTATTTTTTTCATTTAATTTTTCAAGTTTGTTTAATACTTCTGTTTTATTTGAATTTTTGTAAACCTTATTAAATATAGCTTTAATTCTAATAAATTCATCTTCATTTTCCTCCTCATCTTCAGAGTTATATTCAGAAATTGTATTATTATCTTCAGGATTATTAATTAAAGTTATAGTATTAGATTCAGAAATGTATTGAGTATTATCATCAATATTATTTTCAGAAATATTAGAATTATCAGTAATAATTTCATTTAAATTATCAGAGTTATCAAAAAGATTACTAATTACAACTTCATTATTATCCTCAGAATTATCAAAATTATCTGATATATTATTAATTAAGATTTCATGATTATTCTTAGCATCATCAAAAATATTAGAAATTAAAGTATTATTATCATCCTTAACATTATCAGAATTATCTGAAATTAAAGTATTATTATTAATTTCGAAAATTCTAGCATTAATATTAAGGATTAAAGAATTAATATTTAGTATTTTACTATTATCTATGTTGGATCCATTATTAACAAATTTTTCATGCAATATAGTTAACTCATTATGCAAATAATTTAATTTAGCAGGAAGATCTAATTTTGCAGGAAATTGAAACACATTTTTGCAAAATTTAGCTTTTCGTACCTTCTTTACCGTGTTCGGACAATGATTCTTGTAGTATCCCTGCATTTGACATTTGAAGCACCGGATGAGGCTCTTGTCCCTCCAGACTCCTGGCGCTGGTACCTCCTTTGCCGCTAGTGGTGATGATCGAATCTTACAAGTAGGACACTGGTTTTTATAGTGTCCTCTCTCCCTGCACTTAAAATAAATAATATGGAACTTAAAAATTGGCATAATTTAAAATATACCTGTATTCACCCTTGCTCCCCCTCAATTCCTGGCATTGTTCCTCCTTCGGCTATTACTCCGGTGAAGTGTGGCCTGCTTTGATACCACATGTAGGATCAGTGCAGGTCGATAGAGGGGGGGTGAATATCGACTCAACTTTTCACCGGAATTTCATCGTTTGTTCGTCTTTCTATCAGGGTTAGTACACAGCAGAAATAAAAAATAAAAACAAGAAAGACAGGAGACAAGTGGGTTTATTTACTTGGTTCCCGACCCCTAGGGTCAGTACATCCAAGGCCTATGTACTCGACGTGAGTCCACTATTGGTCTCCTTTCCGAAATTTCCGAAAGCGGAGAATACCCGTCTTATAGTTCGAATTACAAGCACAAAAGTAGTAAATAAATAAAACTCGTAAATAAAAAGCAAACGAAAAAAAACCCAACCAACTCTGGAAGTTCGAAGTGTCGCGCACTTCCTCCTAGAGCCTCCTTGGTCGCAGAGCTTCGTCATAGAGCCTCCTAGACAGATGTGAATGTTGATATTCTGAGGTGATGAGTTGCACCCCTTTATATAGTGAGTTCTCGGGCGCCTGAGGGCTCTTGGGCGCCTGCCACGTGTGGTCAAACTTCCATCCATAGCAACGAACTCGACGGAGGGATAAAGCAGGCATCCCAGGCGCCTGGGAAGCCTCAGGCGCCAGGCTTACCAGGCGCCTTGTGACGACACACCTTCTGGTACTAAGCTTTAAGATGGATCGCTACTAACTAACTAACTAATTAGTGATTTCTTATAATGCTAAACCAACTGGGAGAATTTAAAATTTCTTATTTTGCTATTTGCTGAACTAACAATTCATAATCATGTTTAAGGTACAAATCAGCCAAAATAAAGCAAAAACTTTAATTTTATTAGCATGGCCAGGATTTGACCCCTAGACCTCTTAGTTGTAACACTAAAGCACTAACCAGCTGCTCTATACCACTTCTTTTAAATGGAACCAGTCGACTGCTATATAGCCAGTCGACTGGTATCGGCCACAGAAACTTTCCGTGCCCGGCACCAGTCGACTGGCCTCATGGCAGTCGACTGGTGCATCGAACAGTAGGTTCTGTTCGATATCGCAGTCGACTGGTTCTGAACCAGTCGACTGACACGCCTGAAAACCTGCATTTCAGACCTAAAAACCATCTCCAACGATCCACAAAACATATACTTCCAAGACATACAAAGACATAACTCCATTTTTATACTCTATACTAGTTTTATGAACATTTTAGCAACTCAAAACGAATCCAATAACTTGAAATTAGAATCCTTGCGAGATTTAACAAAACTATCAAAACGTAAGCAAAACACTCTAGAGTTTGTACCAAACTTAACCTCTATGCGTAGTTTAAACAAAGTCATTCATTCTACCACTTCAAAACACCAAAACACATGTTCTACAAGACTTAGCCCAAAGATCTCTTCCACGGTTCCGCCGCCACTGAACATCAAAGCAAGTCCCTTCGCCTCCTTAACTTATGCTTTTTCTTTACCTTTATCTGCAATAGAAGGAAAATGCAACTAATAAGCAAATTTCTTAGTAAGTAAATCCTAACTCACAAATCCAAACGATAAGGGATAAACATGCTCTTTTCAAATAATGCTTACTTCAAAACACATGCACTTTGAAATACTTACACACGGAAACTTTCACATACTTATCATGCTCAATCATGCTTGAAAACATTTACTAGCATTAAAACATTGGCAAATCTAACATGCTCATAATTTCTTTTGAGACTTGCTACTTATGCATTTCCATACTTTAAACCACTAACTTCTTTGCTCTTGCTCTTTAACATGCATGTAACATAACAATGTTAACATACTTAGCAAAACATATGCTTAAACTGAAAACACTTACATATACTCATATACTTCAAAATAATAATCAACTTTCTCAGGCCTTGACAATGTACCTGGTATCAGTGTACCAATGCGCGCATCCCTAATAGGTTTCGGGATAGCTAGCCACCGCACCCTATTAGAGCTTCTTTCTAACTTTCTGTGGGCCTCTCTTTTGCCCGGTACATGTCACTTTACAAAAGTAAAATACTTTCTTATTCATAATGCTTATACTTATCAAGCTATCTTTCTTTTTACATAAGTCTTTGCACTACAAAACTTTACCTTTCTCACTTGGAACTTTCATCGAGCACCTTGCGTGCCCTTAACCCAAAACTCATCTTTGGGACTTTTCAAGAACTTGGCCTTTCATGCTTAGATCACACATATAAAATCTACTCCAATTCAAGTTCTACGATTAAAAACATGTATTCTTGAGAAACTTAAATCACACCATAAACAATATTCTCCAAGCATGCACTTAGATTACAAAATCAAGGTTCTACAACAAGAAAACTACATGTGGAGCTACTCCGATTGCAGGTGAGTGATTTACTTACCCTTTTCTTGAAGAAAACTCACTAAGTATCTCGAAACTCCTAGCGTAGGGTTCTTTTCCTCTTCCTTTGCAAGAAAACTTCACCCTTGGCCCTAGGGAAGAAGCCCTAGGTTTTCTACTTCAAGAGGAAGAAGAAGGAGGAGAAAACTCTCCTTTTCTTCCCTGTTTTTCGCAGCCTCCCACCCTGCTCGCGCGGTCTCCTCCAAGCCCTAATGGGGTCTTAACTCAACTTAAGTGGAAGTTTAAATACCTCTTCATGAAATGGGCTAAATCAACTATAATATTATTTCGCTTCATCCTTTTCTGTGCTTGATACCCTTGCCCAGCTGGTTACTTGGACTTGCTTAGGGATTGGCTTCTCGCGTGGTCGCGAGATTAATCCCCACCCGACCCTTTAATTTTTTTTTCTTTTTTTTTAATTCCGAAAAATGCTAGAAAAATTCTGAAAAATCCCTAATAATACCAGAAAATTATTGGGTGTTACAATCCTCCCTACCTTATAAAATGTTCGTCCTCAAACTTAGAAGAGCTCTGGATACCTTTGCCTCATGCTATCTTCTGATTCCCAAGTTGCCTCTTCATACTTCTGATTCAGCCATAAGACTTTCACTAATGGTACCACTTTGTTCCTCAGCTTCTTATCTGCTCGATCTATTATCTGAATAGGTCGACTTTCATAACTGAGATCTTCTTGAACTTGTACCATCTGTGGCTTAATCACTTGGTTGGCATCTGGGATGTGCTTCTTTAACATTGAGACATGAAACACATTGTGTATTGCTGACATCTCTGAGGGTAGCTCCAACTCATAAGCTACTTTGCCAACTCTTTTCGTCACTAGGTAGGGTCCTATGTATCGAGGACTTAGCTTGCCTTTCTTGCCAAATCTCATTACACCCTTCATAGGAGCTACTTTGAGGAAAACTGTATCCCCAACTTCAAACTCTAACGGCCTACGGCGTACATCGGCGTAACTCTTCTGCCTACTCTGAGCAGTCTATCTCTGGCGGATGCTCTTTATAGCTTCTGTGGTATCATCTATAAGATCAGTCTGTGACCCCATTTCTTCTTCTCACTACCTTCATACCAACAGAGGAGATCTACACTTCCTACCATAAAGAGCTTCATAGGGTGCCATACCAATAGTGGCTTGGTAACTGTTGTTGACTTACAGACGTGATCCTCGAGATCCGTCTTCCCGTCATACTTAGGGATCCCCGACCTGCAGAACTGCTTCAGCATGGGGTCCTCGACAATCTCAGAAGATCTTGGGTCCATCCCTCTTCCCCGGTCCCTCCTCATGCCTCAGAGCACTGGAGGCCACCGAGTGGGCTTTTCCCCCTCTCCAGGGGATTCTCTCTGAGGGCCTTGGGCTGCGCCATCCTATCTCCCGACAGGGGTCACAGACCTTCGGGAGTGCGAGGCGGAGATTCTGGGGATCTCCTCCCTCGCCGGACCCGCTGGTTGCGGGGCAGCCTATTCGATTTGGTGCTGCTCCAATGCTTCCTTGATGGCGCTAGCCACCAGGCGGTAGGCGGTCGAATTCCTCTCGCGTGAGGGTGAGGGGTTGTTCCTCCGGTCCTGCCATCGGTGCTCCATCAAGTGCTTTGTTGTTTCCCACAGGCGGCGCCAAATTTGTTCCAGAAGGAGTCGTCAGCGATGGCCAGTCACTGAGTCTCAGCCCCGGTAGGGATGACTACGTCACTGAGGAACTTAGGGGTCCTGCGAAAGTAACACGAGCGTTAGGGGGATGCGCCGGCAGGGGTCTGGCGCAGTCCACTCCGACACTCAAGTTAGTAAGTTGTCCGATTGATAGTGAGAGAGAAAGATAGTATGCAAAGATGAGAGATCGTAACCCCCTTACCGGAGGGGTTGAACTACCTTTTATACTAGTGTCGGCAGACTAATCGTGCCCCCTTTAGCGGCGCCACGTTTCCGATATTCAGGCCGTGCCCCCTGCTTTCGGTGGTAAAGGGGCATCCTTTGAAACAGTCCACGTCGTTATCCTTCTCTATCTGGTTGGGACACACAGAGCTCCCGAGGTCGGTTGTTGCGAGTACTCCGCCTCCCGAGGTGAGCTCGGGGGTCTTTGGGTGTGATATCTCCCGAAGTACTCTCGGAGCCTAACCTCTCGAGGAGGCTTCCGCGAAAGGCCCTTGGCCTGACCTTCCCGAGCGCGCCCCCGAAAGGGGTGCCCCGGGGCCCGAGGGGAGAGGTTAAGTTGTGTCCCTGGCTTCTTCATCCCCCGTGTTGAGCACGGGCTATCCAACCCCATCATTGACCATATCAAAACTATCTCATGATACATATAATCTTTCCTTTTTAATGTGCATCAACCCGAGTTAAGTTAGGAAAACATAAACAAGAAATAAAAACATGCAATAATGATTTTTACAATTAAGTATAACAAATATCGAAATAAAAATTCTCCCTTAACTTAATCCACATTTTCTCCTCCTTCGATAGCATAAATAAAATGGGTAAGGAAAAAAATTCTTGAGTTAAAGAAAAAATAGATTTAAAAAAAATGCTTCTTAAAAAAAATGAAAAATCCTTGCTTAAAGAAAAAAAATTTTTAAATTTTAAACTAAAAAAAATAGTTTTTGAAAAAATAAACAAAATAGTTTCTGAAATAATAAAAAATAGATTTCTTTGTCCAAAATAAATTATTATTTTTCTATGTTGTAAAATTTAACCATGAATTACTAAAAAATGAGTTTTCTCAAAAAAGATAAACTATTTTCGAAAGAATTTTAAATTTAAAATCTTAGTTTTGTTAGAAAATTCATAGAAAAATATATATTTCTTCAAAAATTTTGTAAATTATTTGTGAACAAGTCAAAATATTAGATCTAATCATTCAAAAATTTTCAAGAGAAAATAATTTTTCCTTGAGTGTTTAAAAATAATTTCTTAATAGATGCATAATATTTGAAAATAAATACTTAAAAAATAAAATTTGAATTAAAAAATTTTGATAACCTTTTAGAAAAAGTCAAAATCTAACATGCTTAACAATTCAACACATATTTTAAAATTCAAAATAAATATCTACCTACTAGATTTATCAAAAATTTGGTTAGAATATAATTTTTGGACACTCTTGCTATATGGCCCCTATGATTCCTAACGTATAAATTTAATCCTCTATAAAATTTTTCAGTATTTGAAACTCAAAAATCATTTGAATTTGAGCATACAACATTCTTTTTCAATAGTTTTATTTGATCTTTCATATTTGTATTTTTTATTTAAATTTTGTTAAACTATTCTAAGGGGCATGAATTTGTTAAATTCAGTTTTAATCTAATATTTTTCTTTTTCAAATCTACATACTTGGTACATAATTTATATAACATTCTACTTAACAAATGAATAACTTCATAGACTTGATTAGGAGGAAGGTTACGTACCTCACTTACCATGTCAAATTCGTCATCTAAAACTCCCCCTACATTGATGCTCTCGATGCTCATCTCAAACGAACATTCGTTGTCTTCTACGTCTTAATGGCGTGCTAATAGTGCAAAACCAACATATTCTTCTAGTTCGGATTCTGAGGATGATAATTTGCTCCATGTCACCTGTTTGTCTTCGTCAAGGGTGGTATCTAAATCTGATTCATCTATCTTGGCTTTTAGTGCTAAGTTCTGAACATTTTTCGTTTTTAATTTTGCACATCAAGATTCATGAAGCTTAAAGGTAGAAAATAACTCTTCTAAGGTACTTACATCTAGGTCTTTTAAATGTAGTATATGTCTATAATTGAAGATCATTGCTGCATCCTTGAAAATGAGTTCAGGACATATCTAACTGAATCATAATTTGAAAATGATTCTCTAAGGTTGGTGTGTTCAGTTAACAATTCCTTGATTCATGCATGTAGCAGTGTAACAGATTCTCCATTGTCCATCTAGAGGTTTGTCAGTTGATTCCAAAGTAGATCACGCCTTGCCAACTTGACTTTTGATGTTTCTTCGTGAAGCACCAGAAACTTTTCCTAAAGTTCTTTGGCGGAGTGGTAGACACTGATCTGATTGACTTCGTGTGGTGGCAAAACATTTAACAGATGATGTAGGACCGGTGCCATCGATACGGGGTTAATATCGGCTCACAAAGACATTTGGAAAACTCATCGTTCGTTCTAGTCAGAGAGTTAGTAGCAGCGGAAATAATAAAACAAACGAAAATTGACGACACTCGTACACGCGGGATTTACTTGGTTCCCAACCCCCCAGGGTCAGTACATCCAAGGCCTAATTACGGGTAGCACCCGTCCACTAGTGGTCTCCTTTCCGGACTTTCCAGAGGCGGAGAAATCAGTGTTACAATTCAGAGTTACAAGCAAAACAATAGTAAACAACTTTAACTTGAAAATGAAAAGCAAACCAAACAAAAGTCGAAGACCCGGTCAATCTGGAAGTTCGAAGTGCAACGCACTTCCTCCTAGAGCCTCCTTGGTTGCAAAGCTTCGTCTCTAGCGCTTTTTCTTCACTCAGAATGCTTAGAATGTTGTAGCGAGTGATGTTCTGAGTTGAGGGGATGAAGCCCCTTTTATAGCTTCATCCAGAGCGCCCTAGAGCCTTTGGGGTGCCTCTATGCGGTCAAAAATCCATCCATTATCGCGAACTTCGCGATGCTGATAAGAACTTCCTTTCAGGCATCTGATAGGTGTAGGGGGCCTGACATATGTAGGGTACCTGATTCATTCAGGCTCTTGATTCCATTCAGGCGCCTAGGAAAGTCTTCGCAACAACCTTTTTTCTTGCGTTTGCTCGCTTGTCTTGCCTCCAACTCTAGGTACCTGCAAGATACACAAACACAAGACAAACAAATATATAATCTTTGCCTTAATGATTGGTTATGACTTTGGATTTCTCACGAAACCCTAGGTCGAACCGACGCCTAGTGTTTCCTTCCCGAGGAACACGCCCTCGCCTACTCCTCTCAGGAGAAGTTTGCCAACCGGCTTCTCCGGTTAGACTTTTGCGCGATCTTCCAGATCAGGACTTCGGTGTCCAGTCCACGACCAGGACTTATTGTCCAATTCCACGAATCAGGACTTCGTACCCAACCCTCAGTCAGGTCTTAGGTGTCCAGCCCTCGACCAGGACTTAGTGCCCAATTCCTCGAACCAGGACTTATTGCCTAGGTTAACTAGGAATTTTCTTTACCTTGATAAGGATTTCTTTTGCTAGTCATATTAATCCTAAATAGACCCTTACCATGTCTAACATATATTACTAACTTAAGTATATTGTTAAACATCGAAATATTAGAGGAAAACATCACTGATGCATCTTGCACCAACAGATGGAACTCTATTTTAATGTTAACCATGAAGTCAGCTTGCTTCTTTTTGGTCCAGAGAGGCTCCTCTTTCTCATCTCCGTTGTGATCTTTAGGTACTATAAAATTATATTTAATTGTTAGCAAAATATCGAAGTCGGTTTTGAAATATACCTCTATTTGGGCTTCCAAACCACGAACTCTCTCTCAAACTTTGGCGGGTAAATGTTCGATCCAGCCATTTATTTGTTGCTTCAGGTGATGGTTAGTCCATCTAAAGCATCCTTTCTTTAATACCAATTGTACGATTGTGCTGGGCCTCCTAGAGGGGGTGAATAGCCTTGAAAAATAAAACACAACTCTTTTGCTTTTTATTTTAGCAAAGACACACTATTAATTAATCAAAAATAACATGAAAAAGATAAGTCAAAGAGGATTTCGAATTTACTTTGTTTGCAACCTGAGTGGTTGCTAATCCAAGACATTAAAGCTCCACTAAAAAGATCTCCTTTTATGCAGGGGAGAAGCCTCTTACAAGCAATTAAAGTACAGAAGTTAAAACAGAATCAGAAATGAATACAAAGGTGTTGTTTTAATTCTAAGCTCAAAGGGCTTATTTACAACACCAAGAAAAGTTATCCTATTGTTGATGTTCCGCCACCTGTGTTTGATCAGGGTTTCTGAGTTGAGTTAACTCTTATTCATATTGCAACGACCGAAAAAATTGCTCTTTCGGCAATAAGGCAGGCAACTATGGGCGTCCTCATGATTTGGGGAAGCGAATCAGCTCCAGGAGCCTTGGGTAGCTTCGGGCATCACGGACAACTCCAGGTACCTAGAACAACTCCGAGCACCCTAGTTTTGGTCAACCTCCTGTTAACCAGCCTTCTAGTACTTTTGGGTGATTTTTGATTGTCCGAAATTGAGCTCACCCAAACCTAACTTCCGACCATCTCCTCAAGCAGTCTTCCTCCCCAACTTCTCATCCTTTAGATATCGCGCATGTCCTTCTCTCTCTACTGGTATACTCTTACTCAACTCCTTGTCTCTCAGATGCATCGAGCTCATCAGCTCCCTTCCTGTGTACTCCTTTTTGCTCGCTATGTCTTTGGCTGGACTTCTTATGCTCCTAAATCCCTCCACACTTAGACACAAGGCATCAAACCTAATAGGACCTACTTGACTCGGGTGACCATATCAAACTATCCTGAGATACTTACACAACTAACACTAAACAGGATA
>JAGFNQ010001812.1:232942-259691 GCA_024364735.1 Boesenbergia rotunda | reverse complement strand
TCGAGAATGTGGCACTTCTGCACCAATATATGGACAGAGTGAAGTGCCGGGTGTTTTTGAACACTTTGTTTGGAGCAGCACAATGGTGGTTTCTGAGGTTGCCACAGGGTTCCATTAACTCCTTCGCAGAGTTCAAGATGACCTTCCTCCACCATTTCACGAGTAGCCGGCGCTACCAGAAGACAACACTCAACCTGTTCGCTCTTAAGCAAAAGCCTAAAGAACCACTGAAGGAGTACATACAGGGGTTCAACCGGGTGGTACATGATGTACCCAACGCGACATCGGAGATACTCGTCAGCGTCTGCACCTAAGGGCTCAAGGAAGGGGACTTCTTTCGGTCCTTGGTGAGGAAGCCCCCCGCTAGTTTTGATGACCTGCTAGGACGCTCAGTCAAGCATGTCAATGTAGAGGAAGTACAGTACACCCGGCACAAGTATCCAGTTGGAGATCCTCCTCCCGTAGACCCTCGGTCAGATAGGAAGGAGCCCCCGGCTCCAGCGCGTGGGAAATGATGGATCAATCTGTCGTGCTAGAGGGGGGGTGAATAGCACTTTTTCGGTCGTTTCTCTACAAGTTTGTTAGCGCAGCGGAAATAATAATATGTAAAGGAAACTAAGAACAATGCTAACAACGAAAGTTATTTGGTATCCACCCAGATGGGTGACTAATCCAAGGATCCACGCCGTACACCACTTCCACTATAAAAAATTCTCCTTCAGGTGGAGAAACCTGTATAGTGGTGGACTTCCTCTTTACAGAATGTAGTGAAATGAGAGAGAGGAAGTTAATAACGCTTTTCACACGAGCAGCACTTCGTCATAGTACGGAACCGTATCGCCCACGTACAAAAAGGTCCTCCTTTTATAGGAGAACAAGATAAACTCGCAGTCTGTCCAGCCCCGCACCAGTCGACTGCCCCTGGGGCAGTCGACTGGCCTAGCATTAATTGCTAGCCAATGGCTAGTTTTTGGGGTATACCAGTCGACTGCCCCTGGGCCAGTCGACTGGTAGAAGGCTGAAAACCTTCTGTGAGTTTTAGCAGTCGACTGCCCTCTGGCCAGTCGACTACCCACTCACTCCCAACCTATCTCCACATAGTCCTTCACGTGTGCCTTCAGGTTCACTCCTTGGCTCGCCCCTTGAAGGCATCTTCCTCTAGCTCTCGTCCCTCGAATGCGCACACAAGCCTCCCTTGGCTTGCCTCCATGCCACTCTTCACGTGTGCCCTTGAAGTCCACTTCCCGGCTTACCCTTGGAGTCCTCCTCCCTCGGCTCTCGTCCCTCGAATATGTTCACCAAGTGTGATTCTCCAAGTCCTGCAAACTCAATTGCACACATCAAATGTTGGGACCGGGTGCATGTTGACATGGATGCGGGTTCGTAATTTTAAAATTTATTACGTGCAGCGGAAGATTTAGCATAAATAATTTCTCAAATTATTTAACCGTACATCTAAGGATGCAACCTTATATTGTGTAGACATGATCATATATATTAAAATTTTGCAGAAAGTAAACTAATTTACTTAATACCTCGTGTAACTCGAAGGAAGGGATGAGATCCAACCGTAAGCGTCCCTTGGAAGCTTCGCCTCTATTCGCGTCCACGCCGAGTTTTCTTCGGGATGACTTCGCTAAGCCATGAGTTTCGTGCCGACAAGAACTACTAGATTCTCCAAAGGCACGACAAGAATACCAAGAGAGAGATGGGAAGACTAACCACCAAACGAAGAACGGAATCAAGATTCCGGGAGGAAGGAAGAAGTTGCGCCCGCTTCTTCTTCTTCTTCGGCAGCTGCTTGGTGGATGAAGCTCACGGCAACAAAGGGGTCCTCCTTTTTAGGGCCGACGACACTAGAGGCGGGAGAGGGAGAGAAGGAGAGAGAGAGAGGGCTTATTTCTAGATCTCTTAGATTAAATTCCAAGCCTTGCCTTGGTTCCTTTATATAGTAGTCTCTCAACCGCTAAGTCTCCTTTTTATGGAATAATTTTTCATAAGAAATTTATCATATAAATTTTTCTATGATTTATTCCATCATGCCAAGTTTTTATCAAAATTTAATTTATAATAAAAACAACCATGTCTCCCTTTTCTTATGGAATAAATTTTCACAAGAAATTTATTATATAAATTTTTCTTATCATGGAAAAATCAATTCATAATTGATTTTATAAAATAAAATAAACTATTCAAAGTTTATTTTAATTTCCATGAAAATAATAAACCAAACCTCGGTTTATAAAATTTATATTATATATCCATAATTTTATAAAACAAACCACACTTGGTTTATTTTATAACTTGAACCAAACAATTTGGTTCTCCCTTTTAATGTGGCCGGCCAAACAAAGAGGGTAGGGACCCTCTTTGGCCGGCCAAACCCAAGCCAAGATCATATGAATTAAACTCATTTAATTCATCCAATAAGCCTTCAAAAGACTTAGCCATTTTATGCTTCCGATGCGTCTCTGAAAAATTCAGATTCGACTTATCTCTCTTGATCGAAAAATCCAATTTTCAACTCGTTTTAAATCTCTCGGATTACTCGTAGCGCATGTGACTAAATAGGCTTTCGATTTATGTTGGTCGTCTATAATTAACCAATTATAGAACGATCATGAGTGGCACCTAGTAGTACATCATGATCCCCAATTAATCGAAAGATCAACGGTTGACCTCAGAAATAATTCTGAAACCCTTCAGTAGCTATAATGAATCGTGCCCCATTCCCTTCACCATCTTATACCCACTTGGTTCAGGACATGGTCTATGTGTGTCAGTCCCCACTAGGCTGACTACGTCACACCTAGCCCAAGTAACATTTTCTCGTCCTACGGATTCTAATTACTCTCATGTATCTAAGAGATCCATACTCTGAACATGTCATGCTCTGGCCAGAGGCTTCGAGTATCAATCCGACGACAGGCCTTGGGTACACATCTCCTCGCAAGGAGTGGTGAATCCTTTGTAGGTTGTTCAAACATCTTCGGGCACTTCGGCTTATACCCAATCATCCTGGGACCACACCTTCTTGGAGATGCTTACTTAAAATGTCAAAGTATAAGTCTCCATGACCAAGATGACATGAACACCGCAAGTCAAAGGAACATCACACTTAAGCTGTAGGAAAAACTTCATCGACATGTCTATATGTACACTACCATATGAAGTTTTACAGCCAGTCACTCCAATGAACTAATTCCCTTATCTAGCATTTATGTTTATCTCCGGACATCCCAATGTCACCAGCCAGTGAGAATCGGCTGATTAGAGAATAACCCATGCTAGTCTCAACAGAATTGATAGTGTCCGTATCTATCAATTCATCGACTAGGGACAATTTCAATACTTCACAATTGCACATGTAGAGATAATCACTAGTTGTTAATTCATCACAAATTCTCTCATGCTGTGAATTGTATTGCTGACATTCAGTAAATGAGTTTAAGATCTCAATCAAATACACAAATATGTACACACAAATAGTGAATATTCATTTATTAAAGTAAATGATTACAATCATAAGGCGATTGCCTTAGGACACTTCTCTCATATTACTAACATCAAATACAACATAGCACTCTAACCATAACATATTCACACACACACATCAAAACCATCATCTTCCAATCATTTAAGGGTCGATTGCCTTAACAATCTCCCGCTTTTTGATGTGTGGCAATATGTTTAAGTTTAGAGATAAACAACAACTAACAATAACAATAACAATAGATAGCAATTAAAAAAATAAGACATAGTACACCTAAGAGGTAACCTTCCCCTTAATCCATGTCTTCTCCCATTTTCAATTATAATCATAATCCAAGTTAAGTTTCCACTTAACACTAAACACCATTAAAAATGTAAGACATACCAAAACCTAAGAGGTAACCTCCCCGTTAATCTATGTCTTCTCCTATTTTTAATCATCCAAGGTCTAAGTTAGACAAAATACCTTAAACCATCCATTCTAAGTTAAAATTCTAACTTAAACCACCCATTCCAAGTTAAAATTCTCAATTTGTATATCATTCCTACTTATAATCTCTCTGATCAGATGATAGCGGCGAAGCACATGTTTGGATCGCTGATGAGACCTTGGTTCCTTTGCTTGTGCAATAGCTCCATTGTTGTCGCTGTAAACCGGCAATGCTTCATCAATGGTTGGAACCACAGTAAGTTCTGAGACAAACTTCTTGATCCAGACTGCTTCCTTTGCTGCTTCCGAAGCTGCAATATATTCCGCTTCCGTGGTAGAATCCGCTACGGTGTCTTGTTTGGAACTCTTCCAACTTATTACACTTCCATTCAAAGTAAATATGTATTCGGACTGAGATTTGGAGTCATCTTTATCTGTCTGGAAACTGGCATCTGTATACCAACGTATTATCATTTCTCCTTGTCCATATATTAGGAACACATCCTTAGTTCTTCTTAAGTACTTAAGGATTGTCTTGACAGCCGCCCAATGATCCATTCCTGGATCAGACTGGTATCTGCTTGTGACGCTCAGAGCATACGATACATCGGGTCTAGTACATAACATAGCATACATGATAGATACTATCGCGGATGCATAAGGAATCTTATTCATGCAAATGCTCTCGTCTTCTGTGCGCGGATATATAGACTTTGAAAGGTTGATCCCATGCTTGATGGGAAGGTAACCTTTCTTGGATTCCGACATGCTAAACCTTTTTAGCACTCGGTCTATATATGTAGACTGCGAAAGACCAAGCAACCGTTTTGATCTATCTCTATAGATTCTAATCCCAAGGATATAGGTTGCTTCTCCCAGGTCTTTCATGGAGAAAGTTTTGGACAACCAAATTTTAACCGACTGTATGATTGATATATCGTTTCCTATAAGCAATAAGTCATCGACATATAATACTAGGAATACGACTGCACTCCCACTAACCTTCTTGTACACACAAGGTTCGTCAGGATTTTGTGAGAAATCAAACTCCTTGATTGTCTCATCAAAACGGATGTTCCAGCTCCTGGATGCTTGCTTCAGTCCATATATGGATCGTCGAAGCTTGCATATTTTGGTTTTATCAACAGATGTGAAACCTTCAGGTTGTATCATGTATACATCCTCAAGCAGGTTTCCATTAAGGAAAGCTATTTTCACATCCATTTGCCATATCTCGTAATCATAATGAGCTGCTATGGCGAGGAGCATCCGAATGGATTTAAGCATAGCTACTGGCGAATAGGTTTCGTCATAATCAATTCCTTGTTTCTGACGATATCCTTTTGCCACTAGTCTAGCCTTAAAGGTAACAACATTACCTTCCATGTCGGTTTTCTTCTTGAAAACCCACTTGCACCCTATGAGCTTAATCCCTTCAGGTGGGTTAACCAAGTCCCATACTTGATTTTCGTACATGGAATCCATTTCCGACTTCATGGCTTCAAGTCATTTGTCCCTTTCTAAACTTTTCAGAACATCTTCATAACTGATAGGTTCGTCATCGCTAATGAGTAACACGTTATTCGATTCACTTATGAGAAATCCATATCTCTCTGGAATATTGCGTGTCCTATCAGACCTACGAAGAGGTGGTGTTATTTTAGGTTCAACTGATAGCTCATCATCATGAGTTCTCGGTTGTGGGTCTAGACTAGGTGTCTCTGTAATGTCTATTGGAGTTTCTTGAACTTCTTCAAGTTCAATATTACTCTCACTGTTTTCTTGTAAAAGAAATTCTTTTTCTAGAAACACAGCATGCCATGAAACAAACACCTTTTGTTCCAAGGGATGATAGAATTGGTAACCTTTCGTTTCCTTAGGGTATCCAATAAATAGACATTTATCAGACTTAGCATCCAATTTGTCTGATACAGTCCGCTTCACATAAGCAGGACAACCCCATATTTTAAGGTGAGTTAAATGAGGTTTCTTACTATTCCACGTCTCATATGGAGTAGTAGAGACTACCTTGGTCAGGACTCTGTTTAGCAAGTAAACAGCTGTCTTAAGTGCATAGCCCCAAAAGGATTTTGAAAGAGTTGCATGATTCATCATAGATCTAACCATGTCCATCAAGGTTCGGTTACGCCTCTCAGATACACCATTACGCTGTGGTGTATATGATGGAGTCCATTGAGACAATATCCCATTGTCCCTAAGATAATCTTGAAACACTTGACTTAAGTATTCACCACCCCGATCGGATCGAAGTATCTTAATACTTTTGCCAAGCTGTTTCTCCACTTCATTTCTGAACTCTTTGAATTTCTCAAAAGCTTCAGATTTGTGCTTCATTAAGAACACATACCTGAATCGTGAGTGATCATCGATAAAGGTAATGAAGTAGCTATAGCCTCCTTGTGCAAGAGTTGACATTGGTCCACATATATCAGTATGTATTAGACCAAGCAATTCTTACACTGGTTTACCTTTTCCGGAAAAGGATAATTTGGCCATCTTGCCTTTTAAGCATGATTCGCATGTATCAAATGAACCGGGTTCAAATGATTCTAGAATTCCACATCGGT
Organism: Boesenbergia rotunda; assembly: GCA_024364735.1. Lineage (NCBI taxonomy): Eukaryota > Viridiplantae > Streptophyta > Magnoliopsida > Zingiberales > Zingiberaceae > Boesenbergia > Boesenbergia rotunda. The sequence goes on along the minus strand of JAGFNQ010001812.1, from coordinate 253,181 downwards.
GTAATTTGGTCATGCGTTTCTTACTTATATGGCCAAGACGACAATGCCACGTATAGGAGTCTATTTGATTATCTTTTCGAGCACGTTTGTTGCTAACTTCGATATTGAAAACGTCATCGGATAAATCTAACGTGTAGATACCATTGCACAAAGTTTCGGTCCCATAAAGAACACCATTTAAAGTTATGTAACAACAATTGTTACTAAAAGTTAAATGGTAACCCTTTTCATTCAAGCATGAAATAGATACAATGTTCTTTATTAACGAAGGAACAAAATAACAATTATCCAATTCTAAGGCATGTCTAGTAGGGAGCTTTAGCAAATATGTTCCGATGGCAACAGCAGCAATCTTTGCTCCATTTCCAACTCGCAAATTCGCTTCTCCCTTGAAGAGTTTTCTTCTATTCCTTAGCCCCTGTATGTTATTACATATATGTGAGCTACACCCAGTATCAAGTACCCAGGTGGTTGAGGAAATAGAGTGACATTCAATAACGAAGATACCTGAAGAGGATGGGGCATCGGATGCCTTCTTCTTCAAGGACTCAAGATAAACCTTGCAGTTTCTTCGCCAGTGACCCTCCTTGCCGCAGTGATAGCAAGTGCCTTTTGGTGTCTTTTCAGTCTTTTTGGCCTTTTTCTTCTTTCCCTTATTCTGTTCTTTGGCCTTCCTCTTAGAACCTTTCTTCGAGGAACCAACTAACAGTACCGTCTTCTGATCCTGCTTCACAGAAGACTCTATAGTCTTCAGCAGGTTGAGCAACTCAGGAATGGTAGTTTCTAGCTTATTCATCCGATAGTTCATCACAAATTGTGAGTAACTTTTGGACAAACAATGCAGAATTAAGTCAATACTTAGTTCGTGATCCATTGCAAAACCGAGTGTGCCCAGTCGCTCAATGTACCCCAACATCTTCAACACAAACTGTGAGACAGAAGTGCCTTTCTGCATCTTAGAGGTGAAGAGGAGTCTGGAGACCTCGAACCTTTCGGATCTCGCCTGCTCATCAAATAACTCATGAAGATGGAAGATGATGGTATAAGCATCCATATGCTCATGCTGCTTTTGCAGCTCAGGTACCATAGCGGCTAGCATGATGCAACTCGCAAGTTCAGAATCGGTCACATGTTTCTGATAGGCCACTAACTGGTCTAGAGTTGCATCTTCTGGAGGACGGTTGGGAAGTTGATATTCAAGGACATAAGCAAGCTTTTCTGCCTTGAGGACTATCCTCAGGTTTCGAAGCCAGTCCATGAAGTTTGGCCCAGTCAGCTTATTGGTGTCCAAAATGGAACGCAAATTCAGAGAAGACATGATCAAGTGATTATCCTAGAAATACAAATTGAGCTTATGTGAGAAGAATGATAAAGAATGCATCAATATGCATTAATTAAATCCTATTTATTTTTCGAAATGAATAACCATTTTTATCAATTCGGGAGATCGTAGGAACATCTCCAAATAGGTTGATATCCAACCATAGATAAGAACAACCATGGCTGTGGCCATCAAGTTATTCTTAGCTATGAAGATAGGTAATTATACCGATTACATATCACATATATGTAACTATCACTTTATGCTATCAACTAATTGAATGTTTGCATAAATCATTGGGTTGTTAACTCATTAACAAGTATGCAATAATATACATAGCACCCAACTGCACCTCTCTTTACATCGACCTTGGCTGTGGCACAACAAATCGATGCACCAAGCTTAAGGCTGACCCATTAATCAAGAAATAGTTTTAATATGGTTGGAGCTCATTCAACTGTTTAGTCAGGCTTGGAAGTGTCCAACAACCAAAACTAAGGATTGACCTCTGACTCTAACTATATTAATCATAAACTAATTCCATGGTTTGAACATGTTGAGGTTCAAGCCGGGCATGGATGTGTCCATCAACCCAAACGAGAAACAAAACTCCGGTTCTAACCATATTAATGGAAGGTGTTGGCCTTAATATTTTGTAAGGGGTTTTGGGTCTCATCCTTTTCTTTTAAGCATATTCATGACATATAATTATGTCATGTACTAATGATTTCCTTAATAAAGTATGTATGTGACTTAATTTATCAAATCTCATTAATTGAATTAGGAACCGGATTTCCTAATTCTAATTTCACACTTTATTCAAGGAATTGTTTTTGGAAACAATTTCCTAAATTGTCATAATCAATTTCGGAAATAATATGTTTAAGACTTTGATTTCTCTAAATCAAATCTTATTAAATTAAGAGGCAGATTCCCTTAATTCAACCACATATTATTTTCATGAAAATCTTATTTAAGAAAACTCTATAGGAAACAATTTTCCTAATTAATTTTGGAGACAACAATATGTAAGAGCATCACCTCATAAATCAAATAAGGAAATTATCGTTTGAGAATCACCTCAAAATTTCCAAGATTTGATCACATATTTTATTTATGGAAAATTAATATCAATAAATAACTTAATTTGGACGGCTCCCCGAGGCTCAATCCAAAATAAGAATTTATTGATAATATAATTTGGACGGCTCCCCGAGGCTCAATCCAAATTAAACATTTGACAATTTAAATTCAATTTAGGAAATTTAATTATAACAACTAACTTTAAATTGGACGGCTCTCCGAGGCTCAATCCAAAATAAAGAATTTTATAAATAATTTAATTTCCAATTATGAATTTAAATGCCAATTAATATTCCATAATTTGTCTAGACTTTCTCGAAAGAAAGTGCCCAAAATTGAGAGCTTTCCATAAATGGAAAGTTTCCAAAAATAAAATTTTCAGAATAATTGTAAGTTTCTGGTACAAAGAAAACTTACGTATTTTCAAAATTAGAAAATTTCCAAAATAGGAAATTTCTAAAATTGGAAAGTTTCCAAAAATGGAAAGCTTTCACAATTATCATAAAATTTCAGAAATAGGGATATTTCAAAAGTTTGTGAAATTTCATTAGGATTTCCAAACTTTGAAATTCCTAAATCTAAAATTTACCATAATTGGAAAGTTTCGATAATTGAAAATTTTTCTAAAATTGAGATCATGACAAAGTTTTTCGCAAAATAATTATATGATTATGTTGAACACTAACCGGCTCTGATACCACTGTTGGGACCGGGTGCATGTTGACATGGATGCCGGTTCGTAATTTTAAAATTTATTACGTGCAGCGGAAGATTTAGCATAAATAATTTCCCAAATTATTTAACCGCACATCTAAGCATGCAACCTTATATAGTGTAGACATGATCATATATATTAAAATTTTGCAGAAAGTAAACTAATTTACTTAATACCTCGCGTAACTCGAAGGAAGGGACGAGATCCAACCGTAAGCTTCCCTTGGAAGCTCCGCCTCTATTCGTGTCCACGCCGAGTTTTCTTCGGGATGACTTCGCAAAGCCACGAGTTTCGTGCCGACAAGAACTACTAGATTCTCCAAAGGCACGACAAGAATACCAAGAGAGAGATGGGAAAACTAACCACAAATGAAGAACGGAATCAAGATTCCGGGAGGAAGGAAGAAGTTGCGCCCGCTTCTTCTTCTTCGGCAGCTGCTTGGTGGATGAAGCTCACGGCAACAAAGGGGTCCTCCTTTTTAGGGCCGGCGGCACTAGAGGAGGGAGAGGGAGAAAAGGAGAGAGAGAGAGGGCTTATTTCTAGATCTCTTAGATTAAATTCCAAACCTTGCCTTGGTTCCTTTATATAGTAGCCTCTCAACCGCCAAGTCTCCTTTTTATGGAATAAATTTTCATAAGAAATTTATCATATAAATTTTCATAAGAAATTTATCATATAAATTTTTCTATGATTTATTCCATCATACCAAGTTTTTATCATAATTTAATTTATAATAAAAACAACCATGTCTCTCTTTTCTTATGGAATAAATTTTCACAAGAAATTTATTATATAAATTTTTCTTATCATGGAAAAATCAATTCATAATTGATTTTATAAAATAAAATAAACTATTCAAAGTTTATTTTAATTTCCATGAAAATAATAAACCAAACCTTGGTTTATAAAATTTATATTATATATCCATAATTTTATAAAACAAACCACACTTAATTTATTTTATAACTTGAACCAAACAATTTGGTTCTCCCTTTTAATGTGGCCGGCCAAACAAAGAGGGTAGGGACCCTCTTTGACCGGCCAAACCCAAGCCAAGATCATATGAATTAAACTCATTTAATTCGTTCAATAAGCCTTCAAAAGACTTAGCCATTTTATGCTTTCAATGCGTCTCTGAAAAATTCAGATTCGACTTATCTCTCTTGATCGGAAAATCTAATTTTCAACTTGTTTTAAATCCCTCGGATTACTCGTAGTGCGTGTCACTAAATAGACTTTCGATTTATGTTGGCCGTCTATAATTAACCAATTATAGAACGATCATGAGTGACACCTAGTAGTGCATCATGATCCCCAATTAATTGAAAGATCAACGGTTGACCTCAGAAATAATTCTGAAACCCTTCAGCAGCTATAATGAATCGTGCCCCATTCCCTTCACCATCTTATACCCACTTGGTTCAGGACATGGTCTATGTGTGTCAGTCCCCACTAGGCTGACTACGTCACACCTAACCCAAGTAACATTTTCTCATCCTACGGATTCTAATTACTCTCATGTATCTAAGAGATCCATACTCTGAACATGTCATGCTCTGGCCAGAGGCTTCGAGTATCAATCTGACGACAGGCCTTCGGTATACATCTCCTCGCAAGGAGTGGTGAATCCTTTGTAGGTTGTTCAAACATCTTCGGGCACTTCGGCTTATACCCAATCATCCTGGGTCCACACCTCCTTGGAGATGCTTGCTTAAGATGTCAAAGTATAAGTCTCCATGACCAAGATGACTTGAACACCGCAAGTCAAAGGAACGTCGTGTTAGGATCGATTCTGTACGCTAGAGGGGGTGAATACACTTTCTTTGATCGTTTGATATCTACACAGATGTTAGCGCAGCGGAAATAATATATAAAAGAAATAAATACAATGCTAACAAACCGTATTTAGTTGGTATCCACCCAGGCCGGGTGACTAATCCAACAATCCGTCGGTGGATCACTCCCCAGATAACCTCCGGCTATCACGTGTCGCTCCTTGTGGGTGGAGAAATCTCACCACAACACCAACCAAAGCTCTGGACACGAAGACTACTAACTTGCCCTTAACCAAGACAAGTTTCGTCAAGAAACTCAGCCACCACGACGTCCTCTTTAAATAGGACTCGAGGCTGATTTCTCGCTACCAGTCGACTGCCCCCAGGGCAGTCGACTGGTGCCAGCCAAATTCGACCGTTGACACTTCCAACGTTTGAATTTGCCAGCTCACCAGCCACTTACCAGTCGACTGCCCCCAGGGCAATCGACTGGTCCCAGGCTGAGACCCTTCTGTGAGTTCCATCAGTCGACTGCCCCCAGGCCAGTTGACTGGTCTACTCACCCACCTAAGGTAACCCTTCCTGAGTACATTCCACTCCGCACTCAAGCCCTAGGATTTCCCGAGTACAATCACACTGCACTCATATCCTCACGACTCGACTGACTCCTCATCCGCAGCCTCGACTATTGCCTTTGCGCCCTCTTCATCTTCGGCTCCCGTCCCTCGGATGCACGCAAGCCTCCAGCTTGCCTCCATGCCATCCTTCACGCATGCCTCGAAGTCCGCGCCCATCAGCTCATCGTCCCTGCTGTCCAAAGTCCCTCGGATGCGTACGCAAGCCTCCAGCTTGCCTCCATGCCATCCTTCACCGTACCGAGGCCGTCCAGTCAAGTCCATATGTGTAACCTGTACAACCTGCACACTCAACATACACATATGAGTTAACAAGGGTAAACCTAACTTAAACCCTTTGCCTAAATATCAAAACCCATGGTCACATCGGACCATCTTAGGGCCGATTGCTCCAACAATCTCCCCCTTTTTGATGTTTGGCAATACGTTTAAGTTAGGAAAGCAAGATAGTAGTAAATAGCAAAAACCATGCTAAATGAATGCATATGCAATGCATAACTGAATCCTATCCCAAGGCATCCCACACCTAACGCTCCAAGTTAGGAATTTTACAACACCTAGCCCTCCGAGCTAGGACTTTTACCACCTAACCCTCCAAGTTAGGATTTTCTAACAAACCAGGCTTTTTAAAGCTTCTCCCAAGCTCCCCCTTACACTGGATTTACAAAGGCTTTTTAAGAACCTCTCCAAGGTTCCCCTTACGCCAAAAGTGGAGCAACCATGCTCCCCCTTAATCTCAACTTCCCCTAAACCTAGGGTTTCTAGCAAAGGTAAGTTTGGTTTCCCAACTTAAACTCAAACTTCTCCCCCTTTGCCATACATCAAAAAGACCCCAATAATATCTCAATTATTGGTTCTTTTAATCCCCAATGATCATAAACAATGTGTAATAGACCCCCATACACTTGTTTTGCATCATTTGGACCCCAAACCAGCTGCTGTTACAAAAATTGGCCTTGACCAGTCGACTGCCAAAATGGCAGTCGACTGATACTCTGAAAGTCTGAAATTTCAGCATTTCTGACGAAATTCAGAAATGTGCCAAAAATTCCACAAATCTCTAAAAATTTCCAAATTTTGTGGAGAGGTTTGTGGTACCCATATCTACTTGGAAAAAATACATTCCAAAATGTATCTATCACTGTTCCCAAGTTTGACATAAAATCCAAAAATTTCAAAATGAACATCAAGGCAACTAGGAGGCAACCTCCCCCTTTACCCATGCCTTCTCCCAATTTTCATTTTTCCCAGGTCAGGTTCTACCCAACTTAACCTCCTAGACACCACGTTGAGTCATACACAACCCAACATCCGAGTTCTTCCCCCTTTGACACTCTTATTGCATTGCCCGAGGCAATCTTTCCCTAAGTCCCAAAAAGAACTCAACAAAAGTCTAAAAACTCTAAAGTTTGCAAGCACACTTGCTAGGATATACCCTATCCTAGAAAAATATGATATCATGGAAATATCAAGCGTGCTTGACTTTTGGTACACACCTGAGTTCCTTAAAAGATTTGGCATTTTGAAATTAAGTCATTATTCCTTGTGTTTGCCTCCTCTAACCCTTTCAATTTGACACACGAAATTGTCCTCAACTCTAAGGTTCATCCATAATTCCAAGTGTTTCTGAAAAACCCTTCAGAAATCACTTATTAACACTCTGCCCAGACCCTCAGTCGACTGTCCAAATGGCAGTCGACTGCCAAAACTCACAGAGAGTTTCCGGGCTCTTACCAGTCGACTGCCCCCAGGGCAGTCGACTGATACTTGATTTTCAGGTTTTCAGTCCGAAATTCAGAAATCTCCTAAAAATTCTACAAATCTCTAAAAATTCTGAAATTTTGTGGGGAGACTTGTGAAGCCAATATTTACGTGGGAAAAATATGTTTCCAAATAAATGTACTCCAAATCCCAAGATTGGCACGAAATCCTACTTCTTCTAAAATGTATCAAATGAGCTTATCCTAAAAGTGCTAATTCTCACTTCTCTTCAATGCATCCTCTTCTCCTTGATCACAACTCATTTATATCATGGAATTATATGGTGTTCCACCATTAAAGCTCAATTTTATCAATTAACTCTCCTTTTTCACCTTTTTCCCCCTAAATTCTCTTTTTAATGTGTCAAAATCTAGGATTAAGACTTACCTAAGTCTTCCAACCCCTTTTGGCATATTTCATCAAATTTCCTAAGAGAGAAACTTTTGATATCCATTTACCATGGACCCCAAAGGCTCCTAGAGCTCCCCCTTGAGCTCTTAGCCTTAGCCACCTCCCTAGTTGACTCCATCCACACTAAGCCACACCGGTGTGCCACCGGTGACTCTTGATCTATAAAATTTACCTTTTTATCCTTGGACACCTTGTCCTTGGTTAGGTTACTCTTTTTACCCTTGGATGGCATTCCCTTGTTATCCTTGGACTTTCCCTCCTTACTAATATTGTATGTTTTCCCAGCATACTTCTTTCCATTGCCCTTGGAGGTCTTAGATCGGTATCCCAATCCCGATCTATCATAGTTGGGTTTGATGCTACCCAACACCATGTCTAAGCCCTTAGATCCAACCGTGAATCTTTCTAGAGCTTTTTCTAATGTATCAAGACTTGCCCTCAAGGCTTGATTTTCCCTTTCTAGGTCTTGAACCCTAGAGTCCATATGTCCACCTTGGACATTCCTAGACCTATCCACTTTCCTAGGCATATGTTTCCCTTCCTTGGGTTTAATGCCTTTAGCCTTGGATACATAGGTCTTAGGCCTATCATGATGCATGCTTTTTCTAGAGTGGTGATCTACCTTGTTATTCTTATTCCAATCATTATACTTAAATCCATGATTATGCACAAATAAACACTTCTCATGAGTTCTAGCATGCATGGGTGGGTAATTAACATGATTCTTGAAATGTAAAGAAGAACTTGAAATCGAATTTCTTTTTAAACTAGGGTTAGGGGGTACCTCCCTTACCCTTGTAGTCCTTCCTTGTTGTGAGCTTCTTCTCTTCCTTCTTTCTTCTTTTTTCCCATCTTCTTAGATTTTCCATCTTCTTTAGCTCACCTTTTCTAGGGCATTTAGTGTGATAATGCCCTAGTTCTCCACATTTGAAGCATCGAATCTTCTTCCTTTTAGCTTGAGCTTCACCAATTCTACAACCCACATTAGCTTTAAAGTAATTTACAATGGGTTTAGGGTGTACCTCCTTTTTCTTATCTAGTGGGCACTTATCCTTGTAGTGCCCCTTCTCATTACACCCAAAGCACGTAATGTGATCTTTCTTCTTTGTTTTGGTGGAGGTAGATGCTAGGTTGATTACTTCTTCAACTTTTGACGATGTGGAGGCTTCCTCTTCATCATGTGTAGATGAGGGTCTCTCTTCCCCCTCACTTAAAGAAGTTGACACTTCTTCCTCCTCGTGCGCTATTGAGCCCACTTCCTTGGGCTCTTCCACTACTTGATCTTGTGTAGGGTTTTTATGAAATCCTTTGACTTTATTCCACAATTCATGTGCATCTCTATATTCACCTACACGTTTCAAAATGTTACTAGGCAAAATATCAATTAAAGTACTAATTACCTTCTTGTTTGCTTTCGCTTGATCTTGTTGTTCTTGACTCTAATATCTAGGCCTAAGCCTCTTCCCGTGCTTATCCTTTGGAGTCTCATATGGCTCCTCAAGCGCAATCATTTGTTCCCACTCCATCGCGAACCACGTCTCCATCCGTGACTTCCAATACTCGAAGTCTTCATGATCGTAGGCCGACGGAGTGTAGATGTTGTCCCTAAGTGGACCTTCACCTTCCATTTCCTCTAGCGTATGCTCCCTCGACAGTTAGTCCGATCAAGAGCGGTCCTTCGCTCTGATACCAATTGTTAGGATCGATTCTGTATGCTAGAGGGGGGTGAATACACTTTCTTTGATCGTTTGATCTCTACACAGATGTTAGCGCAGCGGAAATAATATATAAAAGAAATAAATACAATGCTAACAAACCGTATTTAGTTGGTATCCACCCCCGGCCGGGTGACTAATCTAACAATCCGTCGGTGGATCACTCCCCGGATAACTTCCGGCTATCACGTGTCGCTCCTTGTGGGTGGAGAAACCTCACCACAACACCAACCAAAGCTCTGGACACGAAGACTACTAACTTGCCCTTAACCAAGACAAGTTTCGTCAAGAAACTCAGCCACCACGACGTCCTCTTTAAATAGGACTCGAGGCTGATTTCTCGCTACCAGTTGACTGCCCCCAGGGCAGTCGACTGGTGCCAGCCAAATTCGACCGTTGACACTTCCAACGTTTGAATTTGCCAGCTCACCAGCCACTTACCAGTCGACTGCCCCCAGGGCAGTCGACTGGTCCCAGGCTGAGACCCTTCTGTGAGTTCCATCAGTCGACTGCCCCCAGGCCAGTTGACTGGTCTACTCACCCACCTAAGGTTACCCTTCCTGAGTACATTCCACTCCGCACTCAAGCCCTAGGATTTCCCGAGTACAATCACACTGCACTCATATCCTCACGACTCGACTGACTCCTCATCCGCAGCCTCGACTATTGCCTTCGCGCCCTCTTCATCTTCGGCTCCCGTCCCTCGGATGCACGCAAGCCTCCAGCTTGCCTCCATGCCATCCTTCATGCATGCCTCGAAGTCCGCACCCATCAGCTCATCGTCCCTGCTGTCCAAAGTCCCTCGGATGCGCACGCAAGCCTCCAGCTTGCCTCCATGTCATCCTTCACCGTACCGAGGCCGTCCAGTCAAGTCCATATGTGTAACCTGTACAACCTGCACACTCAACATACACATTTGAGATAACAAGGGTAAACCTAACTTAAACCCTTTGCCCAAACATCAAAACCCATGGTCACATCGGACCATCTTAGGGCCGATTGCTCCAACACATCGCACTTAAGCTGCAGTAAAAACTTTATCGACATGTTTATATGTAGACTACCATATGAAGTTTACAGCCAGTCACTCCAATGAACTAGTTCCCTTAACTAGCATTCATGTTTATCTCCGGACATCCCAATGTCACCAGCCAGTGAGAATCGGCTGATTAGAGAATAACCCATGCTAGTCTCAACAGAATTGATAGTGTCCGTATCTATCAATTCATCGACTAGGGACAATTTCAATACTTCACAATTGCACATGTAGAGATAATCACTAGTTGTTAATTCATCACAAATTCTCTCATGCTATGAATTGTATTGCGGACATTCAGTAAATGAGTTTAAGATCTCAATCAAATACACAAATATGTAGACTCAAATAGTGAATATTCATTTATTAAAGTAAATGATTACAATCATAAGGCGATTGCCTTAGGACACTTCTCTCATATTACTAACATCAATTACAACATAGCACTCTAACCATAACATATTCACACACACATATCAAAACCATCATCTTCCAATCATTTAAGGGTCGATTGCCTCAACAATCTCCCACTTTTTGATGTGTGGTAATATGTTTAAGTTTAGAGATAAACAACAACCAACAATAACAATAACAATAGATAGCAATTGAAAAAATAAGACATAGTACACCTAAGAGGTAACCTCCCCCTTAATCCATGTCTTCTCCCATTTTCAATTATAATCATAATCCAAGTTAAGTTTCAACTTAACACTAAACACCATTAAAAATGTAAGACAAACCAAAACCTAAGAGGTAACCTCCCCCTTAATCTATGTCTTCTCCCATTTTTAATCATCCAAGGTCTAAGTTAGACAAAATACCTTAAATCATCCATTCTAAGTTAAAATTCTAACTTAAACCACCCATTCCAAGTTAAAATTCTAACTTAAACTACCCATTCTCCCCCTTTGACACCATCAAAATGATTGCCTCAAGCAACCCAACCCTATGACATCAAATGAGAGAAAGTTGGATTTCTGAAAAAAAAGTTTCAGAATTTGAAAATAGTCGTGCTAGTCGACTGCCTATGGGCAGTCGACTGATACTCTGTCAGTGACAAATTCCAGGTTCTGTGCCGAAGTTCAGAAACCTCAAGAAAAATCCAGAAAATTCCAAAAATTGGCAGACATATTTAAAATGATATACTCTATCAAGGAAAAATATTAATCTATATAAAATTTCAAACATGCATAATTTTTGATAAAAGTCCAAAATCCTTGAAAACCACTAAGTTTTGTACCAAACTTACAACCTAATTTTGCAATCATATTACTTGTAAAAGCTTGGCAAAACATACAAAGCATAAAATGGTTTTCAACGGTTTAAAATGTCCAACTATGATCTTTGGGCAAAGTGTCCATTGATTAAACACTTGCCTTCCCCATAGTTGGTCTAGTTTTCATATTTTGATACTTTTAATGATTCAATAATATGCCACAAGCACAAGCGAACCAAATGTATCACCCTAATGGATCAAGCATCCTTTTTCAAATCTAATGCCCCAAAGTTCATCTTACACTTCTACAAAACACATTCCAAGACCTCTTCTTAAGGATGTAAACTCCGATTCGGGAAGAGGCTTGGTAAAGATGTCGGATAAGTTCGACTTTGATTCAACATAGTGTAGTTCTATGTCTCCCCTTGCCACATGGTCTCTAGTGAAGTGATGTTTCACTTCAATATGTTTTGTCCTAGAGTGGTGAACTGGATTTTTGGTCAAGTTGATTGTACTTATATTATCACACAAGACTTTGACCTTGGTATAATGTAACTCATAATCTTCTAAGGTGTGCATGATCCAAAGGAGTTGGGAAACACACCCACTCATTGGCACATATTCCGCCTCCGTTGTTGATAGGGCAACGCATGGTTGTTTCCTATTACTCCAACTAACTAGGGAAGAACCAAGGAATTGACACCCTCTACAAGTACTCTTCCTATCTAGCTTACAACCCGCATAGTTTGAGTCGGTGTATCCAATTAGATCAACACTAGGGGTTCTAGGATACCAAAGTCCGACATTGAGGGTAACTTTGACATACCTTAGGATCCTCTTGACTACAACTAAATGGGACTCTTTGGCACACGATTGATACCTTGCACACATACCTACCGCAAAAAGTATATCGGGTCTACTAGCGGTTAGGTATAGTAAGCTACCAATCATGCTCCTATATTGCTTAGAGTCTACCATTTTCCCTTTAAGATCACTATCCATTTTCACATTGGTTCCTATGGGGGTAGATGCTACCTTAGCATTTTCTAAACCAAATTTCTTTAGCATTTCCTTAGCATATTTCGTTTGAAAAACATGTGTTCCTTCATTAGTATGCTTAACTTGAAGCCGTAAAAAGAATGTTAATTCTCCTACAAGACTCATCTCAAATTTATTTTTCATACACTTGATGAATTCTTGTAAGAAGTCATTATTTGTTGACCCAAAAATGATATCATCCATATATACTTGGGAAACAAATATGTCCTTATCCTTAGATTTTAGGAACAAAGTAGGGTCAATTGTTCCTCTCCTAAACCCTTTAGAAACTAGAAATGAAGAAAGCCTTTCATACCAAGCCCGGGGATCTTATTTCAGTCCATATAAGGCTTTTCTTAATTTATAAACGTGTCTTGGATAGTTAGGGTCCTCAAACCCGGGGGGTTGTTCTACATAGACCTCTTCCTTAATCATCCCATTAAGGAATGCTGACTTCACATCTATTTGGTGAAGTGTGAAACCCATGTGAGCGGCATAGGCTAGTAGAATTCTAATAGATTTTAATCTAGCTACGGGGGCATAAGTCTCATCATAGTTTAATCCCTCAACTTGGTTAAACCCCTATCTACCAATCTAGCCTTGTTCCTAGTTATTTTCCCTTGGTCATCTAGCTTGTTCCTAAAGACCCATCTTGTGGTTACAATGGTGCAATCGTTGGGCCTAGGAACCAACTCCTAAACCTCACTTCTCTCAAATTGATTTAGCTCTTCTTGCATAGAAAGACCCAATCTACATCTCCCAATGCTTCATCAATAGACTTGGGTTCTAATTGAGAGATTAGGGCTATTTGACTAGTTTGGTCGCTAAAATAAGATCTAGTCCTTACTCCTTGAGTTACATCACCCACTATTTGGTCAATAGGGCGATCTTGGTGATGTCTCAAGGGCCTAGAGGTTGTGGGTTCATTCACTACTTCTTCCTCATCCTCTAGTGTACTTCTTACTTCCCCTAGATTATTGCCCTCCAAATGTAGGTCTTGGATTCTTTGGGCAAGGGGTTGGACTTCTTCCATATTCTTATCAATTGAGGCTTTTCTAGGGTAGGTATTTGTTGATTCATCAAATTTAACATTTGAGGACTCCTCAATCACTTTTGTCTTCTTGTTGTAAACTCTATAACCCCTAATAGTGGATGAGTACCCAACTAGAATTCCTTCATCGGCTTTTGACTCAAACTTCCTTAGGTCATCTTTGGTATTTAAGATATACACTTTACATCCAAAGACCCTAAAGTAATGGACTGGTGGTATTCTCCCATTCCATAATTCAAAAGGTGTTTTTCCTAGGAACCTATGTACCAACACCCGGTTTTGAATGTAACAAGCAGTGTTAACCCCTTCGGCCCAAAAGTAGCTAGGAAGAAAATATACATTAAGCATAGTCCTAGTAGCTTCTTGTAGGGCTCGATTTCTCCTCTCAACTACACCATTTTGTTGAGGAGTCCTTGGGCATGAAAATTCATGCTTGTATCCATTTTCGACACAAAATTGTGTGAAATTTGAATTTTGGAACTCCCTACCATGGTCACTTCTAATTCGATTAATTTTGAGATGTTTTTCGTTTTCTACCCTTTTACTAAATCCTATGAAGAGTTCTAGGGTATCATCCTTCTGTTTCATAAAGAAAACCCAAGTAAACCTAGAAAAATTATCTACTATAACTAAACAATATTTACTCCCTACAAGTGAGGGAGTACTATGACAATCAAATAAATCAATATGTAGTAGCTCTAATGGTAATGTAGTAGTGGTTAGGGTTTTACCTTTGTGTGATGATTTTGATTGCTTACCCTCTTGGCATGCATCACACAATTTGGTCTTCTCGTACTTGATCTCAGGTAGCCCCTTTACTAACTCTTCCTTGGCCACTTTTGCAATGCTTCTCATGTTGGCATGTCCAAGCCTCCGGTGCCACAACCACCCTTCTTTTTCTTTAGACATGAAACACTTAGCCAAATTGTTAGTAGCATAAGCAAGATCAATATAATACAAGTTTGCCTCTCTAAACCCTTTTAATATAACATTATTTGATTCATTATGTCTAATTAAACACTTAATTCTTATCATGGAATTTAACTCTAAAGCCTGCATTACATAGCTGACTCACACTAAGTAAGTTAAACTTCATATCTTTAATTAGGAGTACCTTATATATAGAAAATTGTGGAAGATACCTCAATGGTGCCCCTACCAATAATTCTCAATTTTTCACTATTTCTAAAGGAGACCACCCCTTCTCTTAAGTAGTTAATAGTAGTGAACTTGCTCACATCTCCGGTCATATGTCTTCAGCATCCACTATCTACTATCCACATTGTTGAGGCCTCCTTCACCTTTACCTATACTGTAACGCCCCAAAATTCCCATTTTTAGTTCTTAAAGTCCTTAGAATTATTTAAAAATGGTTTAGAAATATTCTAGATATTTTTAGAATATTTTTATGGAATTTTCCGAGTTCGTTTAGAATTTAAAAGAAAAAAAAAAGATTTCTGCATTTTTTTTTCTTTAGTCGTGAAAATTCCCATTTTTAGTTCTTAAAGTCCTTAGAATTATTTAAAAATGGTTTAGAAATATTCTAGATAT
The DNA here is from genome assembly GCA_024364735.1 of Boesenbergia rotunda. Classification (NCBI taxonomy): domain Eukaryota; kingdom Viridiplantae; phylum Streptophyta; class Magnoliopsida; order Zingiberales; family Zingiberaceae; genus Boesenbergia; species Boesenbergia rotunda. The sequence continues at coordinate 237,873 of JAGFNQ010001812.1, read as the reverse complement.
TTTTAGGAATTTTTAGAATATTTTTATGGAATTTTTCGAGTTCGTTTAGTATATATAAAAAAAAAGGGGGAAAACGTTTAAGGGCAGCCGGGGGTTCGAACCCGCGACCAGCACGAGACCAGGCAAGCACGCGACCAGCCAAGATAGGGTATCAAGCACAACAAAGGGTGGAGAGATATATATTTAAGGTGTGGTTAGGTCAATCCGCCCCCATAAGTATAAATAGATAAGTTAAGAGAGGAAATTAGAATTTTGGGTTTCTCTTCCTCACCCTAGCCGTGCGAAGCAGCCTCTCCCTCTCACGCACGCACGCACGCCCAAGCCCTTCTCCTCTCTTCCAAGGGGCGCCGGCCAAGGAGGGATCAAAGGAAGCGGAGCGTTGTATTCATCTCGACGAGGAGAACGCGTAGGCGCGAAGAATTCTCCGAGATCTCAAGTTTCTCCCGAGTCCTAGACGTCAATCTTGGTTGTAAGTCCAAGATATCAAAGTAAGTACTGCTCACCTGCAGTAAGAGGCGGTTTTTCCTCGAGAATTTCCCTTAAAAGTTTTTAAAAGAGATATTTCCTTTTTGTTTAAGTTTTTGCATGTGATCTTAGTTCATTATATGCTTGTATAAGTTTGATTAAGCACCCTATGTGAGATTAGGGGCTAAGACAGTTATGAGAAAAGAAAAGAGAAGATAAAGATAAGAAAAGAAAAGGCCAAGGCCTTAAGAAATCCCCAAAAGTCAAGACTTAGGGATTTTAGCACGCAAGGTGCTCGAGAAAATGCCAAGGCATTTACAGATAAGAAAGAAAAGAAAGAAAAGCTATTTTATTTTCTAAGGCCAGTACCCGGCGTCCAAGGGCGTCGTTAAAGAAATCCAGATGTCCAATTCCAAGGTCTTGGCCCTGGTAGACCAAGGTCTGCTCTATTAGGATTGGTGGCTCGCTACCCCAACCTTTTAGGGAACGCGCATATGAGATGGTACTTACGTCTTCAGTGGATCCAAGTGATTATTATTTTCAAGTATATGCTTTAGCAAAGTTTCTAAAGATTAAAGAGTTTATCAAAAAGTTAAAGAATAGCTAAAGTTTCAAGTTGAGCCAAGAAAAGTAAATCGAGATTTATTAATGCTTGAGTATGCATGTTTTTGAGTTATACATGTTCTTAGTTTTCTTTCAAGCATATAAGTATCTCATATGATTTTCATATTGTTCAAGAAGCATGTTTGCACATTTCGAGATTTTGTGAGCTAGATAGTACTTACTAAGCTTTTTGCTTACTAGTTGCATTTCCTCTTACTGCAGATAAAGGTAAAGGCAAGCAATTCTGAAGGAAGGCGACGAGGCGGTGCTGAGTAAAGTGTGTGTGGTGGCTGATTTTGGAGAGATCTTTGAGACGAGACAATTTAGTTATTTGAATTACAATATTATAGTTTATTCAAATTTCAAGTTCTTGCTTTATGGAGTTTAGTGAACATTTAAGCTTTGAATAGTTTTACATACTCAATTTCTTAGGGTGAAGATTCCATGTCATTTCATTTAGCATATATATCCTTATGATGGCATTGGATGAGTAGAAGTGTGAGTAGTTGGAAATATTGATACTTTGTTAGAAATATAGATGCATGTGCCAAGATAGTATTAATTTCTCTTTGGATCAAGTTTTATTGCTTAAATATGTTTAGAAGAGTTGCATCCACATTTCATAATGCTTTAGCAAGGTTATAGAACATGTATTTGGTGTTATGAATGCATAGGAGTCAAGATTGGTACAAATTCTAATGTTAAAGTTCATATAAACTTGAATAGCTTATTTTCTTCCGCAAAAGTCCAAATTTCAAGTTTATGGATTCATTTTGATTGGCTAAATTGATTGGAAAACTGGCCTAGAGTATAGAAATGGTGTCATGATTCTATTTGGCTCGAAAGTATAGGTTTGGTGGAGTTTTGAAGCAAGTGCCGAAATCTGAAAATTCTGTTTTCAGGCTTATCAGTCGACTGATACAGTATCAGTCGACTGATACCCGAAAGTTGAGTTGGGCGAGGCAAGTTTCAATAAGTTTCATCTTAGGAGTTTTTGAGAAAGAAAGTGTGACATGGTATCATGCATGACTACTTAAGTTAGAATATCATTCTTAGATGAATTTAAAAGAAAAAAAAAAAGATTTCCGCATTTTTTTCTTTAGTCGTGCATTAGAGTCGAGAAGTAGACAGAAGTAACGATCCGTCTAAGACAGGAGAAGGCGGGTCGCTACAGGTGGTATCAGAGCAGTTCCCATTCTCCAGCATCACACACACATCAGCATCAACCTTGCCGTCTTCAAGTAAGAAAGCTTTAAGTTTCAGTTTTCTATTGCTCCTTTACTTAATTGCAGTATAGAGAAATGCTTAAGTACTTACTCATATGTACATAGAACAAGGAAGCATGTTTAATACCTTAGTATCACGGAATCATGTTTAATCCCTAGAATGGATATTAGAGAAATGCTTAAGTACTTACTTGATTTGCCCAAAAGTAAGTTTTGGGATTATGACACGCAAGGTGCTTGATAAAAGTTTTGAGTAAGACCAAGGTCTTACTAAGCCCTAGAACGAGTTCTAGGACTAAGAAATGAGATAAGAATCAAGACCAAGGTCTTGTTATATCCTAAAGCAAGTTTGGGAACATTACCATTAAGTGTTAAGTTATACATTTGAGGACGTCCTAGAAAGGCCCAAAACGAGGAGCAAGCTCCTAGAAGGCAAGAAGCGTACCTCATTCAGTAGGAGAAACTGAAGCCAGGGAACATCCCAGGCACAAGCAAACCATGGGATGCTTAAGCATGGTTCAAAACGTTGGAAAGAATAGTAGGGCTACTGGACTGGCATGAGGTAGAGAAGATAAAGTGTGCATCTTTCTGCCTTACGGGAGATGCTAGAATATAGTGGAAGAGAGTCAAGGCCAAGAGAAATGCCAGCCAGATGACATGGGCCGACTTCGAGACTGAGTTCTTCGAAGAATACTCTCACATGCAAGTAACCAACAAGCATTATGATGAATTCACGGAGTTCAGACAAGGAGAACTATCCGTGGATGAAGCAGTGAAGATGTTTAAGCGGTTAGCTCATCTGTGCCCAGAGCTAGTTAGCACAGAAAAAGAGATAGTTAGGCTAATGCTCAAGATGTTAGGGCCTGAGATAGCGTTGAAGGGGGACTAGCGGTGTTAAGAGGCTGCAAACCTCCGAGGAACTAATAAGTAGTGCTTTGATCACTGAGCACTACTTAAACAGTATAAAGGCCACCAGAAAGGTTGAACGATGAAGTTCTTAACAACCTTACCGTCAGGGGAAGTAATGGCCTCTACTAAGAGGCTAAGGGCAGTATCAATCTAGATTTCCAACCGAGAGCTCTACAGTGACTTGTTAGTCCTTGAGATGAAGGATTACGATGTCATTTTAGGAATGGGCTTCTTAAGCAAGTATAATGCTTCTATAGACTGCCGCAAGAAAAAGTCAAGTTCACACCAGAAGCAGAACCTTCGGTTAAGTTTATTGGAGACCCAAGGAGAAAGATAAATAGGTTCCTACCTACCTTACAAGCTCAGAGAATGTTAGAGAAGGGGTGCTCTAGTTTCTAGCTCATATAGTGGATGCGAGTCAAGGAGAAGGATTGAAGAGAGAAGAAGTGAGGGTAGTCTGTGACTATCCTGAGGTGTTTCCTGAAGAGTTACCAGGACTCCCTCCCAATCGGGAAATTGAGTTTGAAATTGAGTTGGCCCCAGGAACCAACCCAATTTCGAAGGCACCTTATCGCATGGCACCAGCAGAACTGAAAGAATTACAAGAACAATTGCAAGAGCTGCTTGACAAGGGTTTCATCCGCCCTAGTCATTCACCTTGGGGAGCTCCTGTACTTTTCGTCAAGAAGAAGGATGGGTCTATGCGTCTGTGCATAGACTACAGAGCTCTGAACAAGGTAACATCAAGAACAAGTACCCCCTTCCAAGGATAGATGATTTATTTGATCAGCTGAAGGGAGCCACAGTGTTCTCCAAGATAGATCTGCGATCAGGTTACCATCAGCTCAGAGTGAAGGAGGGTGATGTGCCAAGGACTGCTTTCAGTACAAGATATGGGCACTATGAGTTTGTGGTCATGCCCTTTGGAGTGACAAACGCCCCTGCGACGTTTATGGATCTAATGAATAGAGTGTTCAAGGATTTTCTAGACAAGTTCGTCATTGTCTTCATTGATGATATCCTAGTGTATTCAAAGACTCGGAAAGAATATGAAGAACACCTGAAGATAGTGTTGCAAACCTTACACCAGAAGGAGTTGTACGCCAAATTCTCAAAGTGTGAGTTTTGGCTTGATCAGGTGGCCTTCCTAGGCCACATTATTTCCAAGGAAGGTATTATGGTAGACCCAGCCAAGATTGAAGCAGTTAGTAACTGGAGTCAACCAAAGAATGCCAGTGAGATCAGAAGCTTCTTAGGCCTGGCAGGATATTACAGAAAATTTGTGGAGGACTTTTCCAGAATAGCCTGTCCACTCACAGCCCTGACCAGAAAGAACCAGAAGTTTGAGTGGTCAGATACATGCGAGCACAGTTTCCTAGAACTGAAGAAAAGATTGACTAGTGCTCCCATCCTGACTGTTCCAGAAAGTAACAAGGCCTTTGACATCTACAGTGATGCATCCAAGATGGGCCTTGGAGCTGTCCTCATGCAAGACGGTAAAGTAATAGCATATGCCTCCAGACAGCTCAAGGACTATGAGAAGAATTATCCTACGCATGACCTTGAGCTAGCAGCTGTGGTTTTCGCACTGAAGCTCTGGATGTTGGGACCGGGTGCATGTCGACAAGGATACGAGTTCGTAAAATTTTAAATTTTTACGTGCAGCGGAAGAGTTTGCATAAAATAATTTCCTAAATTATTTTAACTTCGTATCTAGCATGCAACCTT
>JAGFNQ010001812.1:147284-230875 GCA_024364735.1 Boesenbergia rotunda | reverse complement strand
CAGGGCCTCTAGTCCAACTGGTTCAACTTTTCAGCTGCAATAAGGGTTAGTTCCACACAATAATATAAATATAATTTAAAGCAAGTATGGATTACAGCAGTGATATCTGGTCCTGACATTTAGGTTTCACCTGAAAACCTAGGTCAGACCGATCGATGACTACTTTGTTAGTGTAACGCCCGAAAATTCTCGAAACTAATTTTAGAAGTATCTTAGAATTTATTCCAAATTTATGGATATTTTTATAGAATTTTTCTGTAAACGAAAGTGGCAAAAAGGGTTATAAACAGAAAATCGCGTAGGTGGGAATCGAACCCTTCACCTACGCTGTGAGAGACGAATGGGCGGACCAGCTGCGCTGGTTTGTTTTTGTTGAAATAGATTGAGCGAAACAATAGATAAGGTATAATTAGGTAAATTCGCCCCCATAAGTATAAATAGATAATTAAGGAGAGAAGTTTTATTTTCCCTCAACTCAAACCCTTCCTCGCCCAAACCAGCCGCACGCCGCCCTCCTCTCTCCTCCCTTGGGCGAAAACACACCAAGGCCTCCTCTCCTCTTCTAAGGGGGCGCCGGCCAAGGCAAGAGTCGAGAGATTTCCGATATTCGGAATCCCACGACGAGAGGAACGCGTGAACGCGAAGAAATCTCCGAGACTCCGAGTTTCTCCGGAACCTCCGACGCCGTTCTTGGTTGTAAGTCCAAGATATCAAGGTAAGTACTGCTCACCTGCAGTAAGAGGCGGTTTTTCCGCAAGAATTTCCCTTAAAAAGTTTTAAAAGAGATATTTACCTTTAGTTTAAGATTTTGCATGTGATCTTAGTTCATTTATGCTTATATGTTAATGATAGAGTACCCTATGTGAGTGTAGGGTCTAAGAATCTATAAGAAAAGAAAAGAAAGATAAAGAAAAAGAAAAGAGAAGGCCAAGGCCTTACGAAATCCCCAAAAGTCAAGACTTAGGGATTTGGGCACACAAGGTGTTCGATAAAATGCCAAGGCATTTAAAGATAAGAAAGAAAAGAGAGAAAAGCTATTTTACTTTCTAAGGCCAGTACCCGGCGTCCAAGGGCGTCGTTAAAGAAATCCAGGTGTCCAATTCCAAGGTCTTGGCCCTGGTAGACCAAGGTCTGCTCTATTAGGATTGGTGGCTCGCTACCCCAACCTTTTAGGGAACGCGCATAAGATGGTACTTACGTCTTAAGTGGATCCAAGTGAGTTATTATTTTCAAGTATATGCTTTAGCAAAGTTTTTCTAAAATTTAAGGAAGTTTTCTAAAAGTTAAAGAAAGATTTAAAGTTAAAGAATTGCTAAAGTTTCAAGTTAAGCCAAGTAAAAGTGAGTTAAGACTTATTAATGCTTGAGTATGCATGTTTTGAGTTATACATGTTTTAGTGTTTCTTTAAGCATAAAGTATCTCATGTGATTTCCATTGTTTAAAAAGCATGCTTGCACATTTCGAGATTTTGTGAGCTAGATAGTACTTGCTAAGCTTTATGCTTATTAGTTGCATTTCCTCTTCTGCAGATAAAGATAAAGGAAAGCAATTCTGAAGGAAGGCGACAAGGCGGTGCTGAGTGACGTGTGTGTGGTGGCTGACCTTGGAGAGATCCTTGGGATGAGACAGTTTAGCTTATTTGAAATGCATGTTTAAGATTTCAAATTCCAAGTTATTGTGTTATGGAGTTTATTAAACATTCATGCTTCGGATAGTTTTACATGCTCAATTTTGTAGAATGAAGATTCCATGTCATTTCAATTAGTATGCATACTTTTGTGAATGCACTAGATGAGCAAGGGCATGAGTAGTTTAACATGTGGATACATTGCATTTTAGACTTATTCTTGAGCTTATTATTATTCCTTTTGGACTAGGTCCTAATTGTACTTAAAATGCTTGTAAATTCGGTAGAAAAGTAAGATTTACATTCTATGAAGTTCTAGAAATATTATTGCATGTGCCAAGATGTGGTTAGTTTCGAATTAAGTCTTATTGCTTGAAATATGCTTAGAAAAGTTGCATTCATATTCCATAATGCTTTAGTAATATTATAGAACCTTGTGTGATGAGTTTAAATGCATGACTATTAAAGTTAGAATATCATTCTTAGATAGATTTAAATACAAAAAAAAAGTTAAAGAAAGTTCCGCATTTTTAGTCGTGCATTAGAGTCAAGAAGTAGACAAGTAACGGTCCGTCTAAGGTAGAGAAGGCGGGTCGCTACAGTTGGTATCAGAGCAGTTCCCATTCTCCAGCATCACACACACATCAGCATCAACCTTGCCGTCTTCAAGTAAGAAAGTTTTAAGTTTCAGTTTTTCTATTGCTCCTTTATCTAATTGCAGTATAGAGAAATGCTTAAGTACTTACTCCTATGTGTATAGAACAAGGAAGCATGCTTAATACCTTAGTATCACGGAATCATGTTTAATCCCTAGAATGGATATTAGGTTACTAAGTAAGAAGACAAGTTTATACCTAGAAATGTAGTAGTGATTTTCTTGTTCCTTTATGCATTATTAGATGGCAAGAAGAGGCCGAGCTCCTAATGCAGGAACAGCACTCCAATTCAAGATAACAATGAGCCTGGCACAGAACAGCCAAACCTGATGGCAGTCATTGCTCAAATGCAAGCTCAGATTACAGAGCAACAGAAGACCATCGCCACACTGATGGCAAATCAGCACCCAGTGCCCCCTACACCACCCACAGCAGGAGTGGGAACTCCAGTGGTGGCTGAAGTTCCACCAGTCCCACAGGAGACCCCTGCCGTGAACCGAAGACAAGAAGCATACCTCGTCCAGTGGCAGAGGCTGAAACCTGAAAGCTTCTCAGGCACGACTGAGCCCTGGGATGCCCAGGCTTGGTTCAAGACTTTAGAGAGCACAATGGAGCTTCTTGACTGGCCAGAAGTCGAGAAGGTCAAATGTGCCTCCTTCTGCCTAACTGGAGATGCTCGTATGTGGTGGGAGCGGGTCAAGAGTAAGAGGATAGTCAACCAGATGAGCTGGACAGATTTCGAGCAAGAGTTCTATGAGGAGTTCTTCCACATGCGGGTTACCAACAAGCACTACGAGGACTTCATGGAGTTCAGACAAGGTAACCTACCAGTGGGAGAAGCAGTCGCGAAGTTCAACAGACTAGCTCGCCTCTGCCCAGAGCTAGTCAGCACAGAGAAGGAGCGAGTCAGACTGATGCTCCGCATGCTGAACCCTGAGATAGCACTCAACGTGAACAGCGGGACGCACCGACCCCAGACCAGCGAGGAGTTGGTCAGTAGTGCACTAATCTCAGAGCACTATCTGAATAGCATCAAGGCACAACAAACACAGCAGAAGCCAGTCCTGATTGAGAGCAAGACAACAGGAGGCCAGAAGCCTCAGCCAAATAACCAGAACTGGAAGAACAAGAACCACAAAAGGAAGCAGTGGCCTGGCAGCCAAAAAGGAAACCCAGAGAACAAGCAAGCTAGGTATCCACCTTGTCCTAAGTGTGGGAGGACCCATCCAGGAGCATGCCTTTTAGGTGTAACTGGGTGCTACTCATGTGGACAGAGGGACACAGATCCAAAGACTGCCCAAACAAGTTTAAGGTACTCCCTCAGCAGTCCGTACAGTATGGAGGCAAGCCTCAGTTACATTACATGCCTACTATACTGGAGGGACCTCAGATCAGTCAGGGAAGGTTGGAAGCAGCACCAGTTTCAACCAATGCCAGAGTCTTTTCCCTCACGAAGGAAGAAGCTGCCAGCGCCTCCACGGTCGTAACAGGTCAAATCGTTATTTTTCAGCATTTAGCTACTACACTGTTTGACACTGGGGCGACCCATTCTTTCGTATCAGTACCTTTTGCTAGTAAGTTACAGGTGCCTGCAGAGAGTTGGGAGTCCAGATTCCTGACAACTCTCCCTCAGGGGAAATCATGGAATCCACCCAGAGGTTCCGGGCTGTGTCAATCAAGATTTCAGACCGAGAGCTATATGTCGATCTAATAGTCCTTGCGATGCAAGACTTCGACGTCATACTGGGCATGGATTTCCTCAGTAAGTACAGCGCTTCAGTGGACTGTCGCCGGAGGAAGGTGGTTTTCAGTCCAGAAGGAGAACCACCGTTCGAATTTCAAGGACCCCAAGGAGGAAGACTCAGAAATTCCTCTCAGCCTTGGCAGCCCACCAGATGCTAGAACAAGGGTGTGCTGGTTTTCTTGCACGCATAGTGGACTTAGAAGCAAAGAAAGAGCGCAAGCAGGAGGATGTACGGGTAGTCTGTGAGTATCCAGAAGTATTTCCAGAAGAACTACCTGGACTACCTCCCAACAGAGAAGTGGAATTCGAGATCGAGCTAGTACCAGGTACCGGTCCGGTCTCGAAGGCCCCATATCGTATGTCTCCAGCAGAGTTGAAGGAATTACAAGAGCAACTCCAGGAGCTACTAGACAAGGGCTTCATTCGCCCGAGTCATTCACCCTGGGGAGCTCCTGTGCTTTTCGTCAAGAAGAAGGATGGGTCTATGCGTTTGTGCATAGACTACAGAGCTCTGAACAAGGTAACCATCAAGAACAAGTACCCCCTTCCTAGAATAGATGATTTGTTTGATCAACTCAAAGGGGCTACAGTGTTCTTGAAGATAGATCTGCGTTCTGGGTATCATCAGCTAAAGGTTAAAGAAAGTGACATCCCCAGGACGGCCTTCAGGACAAGATACGGCCACTACGAATTTGTAGTGATGCCTTTTGGAGTAACCAATGCTCCAGCAGTCTTCATGGAGCTGATGAACCACATCTTCAGGGAGTATCTCGATAAATTCGTCATTGTATTTATTGACGATATTCTCATATACTCACAGACTCCAGAGGACCATGCTACGCACTTGAGGATAGTGCTGCAGATCCTTCAGCAGGAGAAGCTCTATGCAAAATTCTCAAAGTGTGAGTTTTGGCTAGATCAGGTGGCCTTCCTAGGTCACATTGTATCCAAAGAAGGCATTCAAGTTGATCCAGCCAAGATAGAAGCAGTCAGCAACTGGTGTAGACCCAAGAATGCCAGTGAAATCAAAAGCTTCTTAGGCCTGGCAGGATATTACAGAAAATTTGTGGAGGACTTTTCCAGAATAGCCTCTCCACTCACAGCCCTGACCAGAAAGAATCAGAAGTTTGAGTGGTCAGATAAATACGAGCACAGCTTCCTAGAACTGAAGAAAAGATTGACCAGTGCTCCCATCCTGACTATTCCAGAGAGTGACAAGGCCTTTGACATCTACAGTGATGCATCCAAGATGGGCCTTGGAGCTGTCCTCATGCAAGAGGGTAAAGTAATAACATATGCCTCCAGACAGCTCAAGGACTATGAGAAGAATTACCCTACTCATGACCTTGAGCTAGCAGCTGTGGTTTTCGCACTGAAGCTCTGGAGACACTACCTGTATGGAGTGCAGTGCAGAATCTTCACAGACCATCAGAGTTTGAAGTACTTCTTCACTCAGAAGGATCTGAATATGAGGCAGCGTAGGTGGCTAGAGTTGGTCAAAGATTATGACTGTGAAATCCTCTATCACCCAGGTAAAGCTAATAAAGTGGCAGATGCACTGAGCAGAAAATCCTGTGCAGCACTGATGTCCCTATCATCACTGTCTCTACCACTTCAGAAAGAAATAAAGGATTTTGGAGTCGAGGTAATAATTGGGCAACTTTCTGCATTGACTCTAGAGTCAACCCTGCTTGTGGATATACAAAGAAAGCAAAGTCAAGACCCAGAGATCCAGAAGATCAAGCAGGAGATCCAAGAGGCAGAAAATTCAGAGTTTCGAGTATCAGACAGTGGCATCCTCTATCTTGGAGACCGCCTTTGCGTCCCCAATGATGAGGAACTAAGAAAGAATATTTTAGAAGAAGCCCACAGTACCCCGTACTCTATGCATCCTGGTTCTACCAAGATGTACCAAGATTTAAAGAAAGGTTCTGGTGGTCTGGACTCAAGCGAGACGTGGCCAGATATATCAGTACCTGCTTGACCTGCCAGAGAGTCAAAGCAGAACACCAGAGACCAGGAGGAGTTCTGCAGCCTCTTCCCATTCCAGAGTGGAAGTGGGAAGAGATATCCATGGATTTTATCACAGGTCTCCCAAGGACCACCCATGGACACGATGCAATATGGGTGATAGTGGACAGATTGACCAAGTCTGCCCACTTCCTAGCCATCAAGTTATCGCATTCGGTAGAGCAGTTAGCACAGCTGTACGTGAAAGAAGTGATCAGGCTTCACGGAGTTCCGAGGTCGATCGTGTCTGACAGAGATGGGCGGTTCATCTCCCATTTTTGGAGGTGTGTTCAGGACGCCCTAGGCACCAGACTTCAGTTCAGCACAGCTTTCCATCCCCAGACAGATGGACAAACAGAGAGAGTAAATCAGATTTTAGAAGACATGCTCAGGGCTTGTGCGTTGGACTTTAAAGGTAGTTGGTGCAAATTTCTGTGCTTAGCTGAGTTTGCCTACAACAATAGCTATCAGGCCACCATCAGGATGGCGCCTTATGAGGCATTGTATGGCAGAAAATGCAGATCACCCATATGTTGGCAAGAAGCTGGTGAGAAGAAAGAGATGGAGTCAGGACTAGGCAGCCAGACTGAGCTTATAGATGAGACCACTCAGGCTATTCAGATGATCCGCCAGAGGATTGAGACTGCCCAGAGTAGACAGAAAAGTTATGCTGACACACGCCGTAGGCCACTTGAATTCCAAGTTGGAGATTCAGTATTTCTCAAGGTCGCCCCTATGAAGGGAGTGATGAGATTTGGCAAAAAGGGCAAGCTGAGTCCTCGCTACATAGGTGTAACGCCCCAAAAAATTCCCATTTTTAGTTCTTAAAGTTCTTAGAATTATTTAAAAATGGTTTAGAAATATTCTAGATATTTTTAGGGATTTTTAGAATATTTTTATAGAATTTTCCGAGTCCGTTTAGTATTTTAAAAAGGAAGAAAAAAAAAGAAAGGGAGAAAAAAATCGTTAAGGGCAGCAGGGGGTTCGAACCCGCGACCAGCAGGAGACCAGGCAAGCGCGCGACCAGCTAGGCTAGGGTATCAAGCACAGCAAAGGGTGGAGAGATATATATTTAAGGTGTGGTTAGGTCAATCCACCCCCATAGGTATAAATAGATAAGTTAAGAGAGGAAATTAGAATTTTGGGTTTCTCTTCCTCACCCTAGCCGCGCGAAGCAGCCTCTCCCTCTCACGCACGCACGCCCAAGCCCTTCTCCTCTCTTCCAAGGGGCGTCGGCCAAGGAGGGATCAAAGAAAGCGGAGCGTTGTATTCGTCTCGACGAGGAGAACGCGTAGGCGCGAAGAATTCTCCGAGATCTCAAGTTTCTCCCGAGTCCTAGACGTCAATCTTGGTTGTAAGTCCAAGATATCAATGTAAGTACTGCTCACCTGCAGTAAGAGGCGGTTTTTCCGCGAGAATTTCCTTTAAAAGTTTTAAAAGAGATAGTTTCTTTAGTTTATGATTTTTGGCATGTGATATTAGTTCATTATATGTTTGTATAAGTTGATTAAGCACCCTATATGAGATTAGGGCTAAGAAAAGTTATGAGAAAAGAAAAGAGAAGATAAAGATAAGAAAAGAAAAGGCCAAGGCCTTAAGAAATCCCAAAAGTCAAGACTTAGGGATTTTAGCACGCAAGGTGCTCGAGAAAATGCCAAGGCATTTACAGATAAGAAAGAAAAGAAAGAAAAGCTATTTTATTTTCTAAGGCCAGTACCCGGCGTCCAAGGGCGTCGTTAAAGAAATCCAGGTGTCCAATTCCAAGGTCTTGGCCCTGGTAGACCAATGTCTGCTCTATTAGGATTGGTGGCTCGCTACCCCAACCTTTTAGGGAACGCGCATGAGATGGTACTTACGTCTTCAGTGGATCCAAGTGATTATTATTTTCAAGTATATGCTATAGCAAAGTTTCTAAAGTTTAAAGAGTTTTCAAAAAGTTAAAGAATAGCTAAAGTTTCAAGTTGAGCCAAGAAAAGTAAATCGAGATTTATTAATGCTTGAGTATGCATGTTTTTGAGTTATACATGTTCTTAGTTTTCTTTTAAGCATATAAGTATCTCATATGATTTTCATATTGTTCAAGAAGCATGTTTGCACATTTCGAGATTTTGTGAGCTAGATAGTACTTACTAAGCTTTTTGCTTACTAGTTGCATTTCCTCTCACTGCAGATAAAGGTAAAGGCAAGCAATTCTGAAGGAAGGCGACGAGGCGGTGCTGAGTAAAGTGTGTGTGGTGGCTGATTTTGGAGAGATCTTTGAGACGAGACAATTTAGTTATTTGAATTACAATGTTATAGTTTATTCAAATTTCAAGTTCTAGCTTTATGGAGTTTAGCGAACATTTAAGCTTTGAATAGTTTTACATGCTCAATTTCTTAGGGTGAAGATTCCATGTCATTTCATTTAGCATATATATCCTTATGATGGCATTAGATGAGTAGAAGTGTGAGTAGTTGGAAATATTGATACTTTGTTAGAAATATAGATGCATGTGCCAAGATAGTATTAATTTCTCTTTGAATCAAGTTTTATTGCTTAAATATGTTTAGAAGAGTTGCATTCACATTTCATAATGCTTTAGCAAGGTTATAGAACATGTATTTGGTGTTATGAATGCATAGGAGTCAAGATTGGTACACACTCTATTGTTAAAGTTCATATAACCTTGAATAGCTTATTTCCTTCCGCAAAAGTCCTAATTACAAGTTTATGGATTCATTTTGATTGGCTAAATTGATTGGAAAACTGGCCTAGAGTATAGAAATGGTGTCATGATTCTATTTGGCTCGAAAGTATAGGTTTGGTGGAGTTTTGAAGCAAGTGCCGAAATCTGAAAATTCTGCTTTCAGGCCTATCAGTCGACTGATACAGTATCAGTCGACTGATACCCGAAAGTGGAGTTGGGCGAGGCAAGTTTCAATAAGTTTTATCTTAAGAGTTTTTGAGGAAGAAAGTGTGACATGGTATCATGCATGACTATTAGAGTTAGTATATCATAGATAGATTTAAATTGAGAAGAAAAAAAAAGATTTCCGCATTCTTTAGTCGTGCATTAGAGTCGAGAAGTAGACAGAAGTAACGATCCGTCTAAGGCAGAGAAGGCGGGTCGCTACAGGTGGTATCAGAGCAGTTCCCATTCTCCAGCATCACACACACATCAGCATCAACCTTGCCGTCTTCAAGTAAGAAAGCTTTAAGTTTCAGTTTTTCTATTGCTCCTTTACTTAACTTCAGTATAGTGAAATGCTTAAGTACTTACTCATATGTGCATAGAACAAGGAAGCATGTTTAATACCTTAGTATCACGGAATCATGTTTAATCCCTAGAATGGATATTAGAGAAATGCTTAAGTACTTACTTGATTTGCCCAAAAGTAAGTTTTGGGATTATGGCACGCATGGTGCTTGATAAAAGTTTTGAGTAAGACCAAGGTCTTACTAAGCCCTAGAACGAGTTCTAGGACTAAGAAATGAGATAAGAATCAAGACCAAAGTCTTGTTATATCCTAAAGCAAGTTTGGGAACATTACCATTAAGTGTTAAGTTATACATTTGAGGATGTCCTAGAAAGGCCCAAAACGAGGAGCAAGCTCCTAGAGGGCAAGAGGCAATAGAGTCAGTACCACCACCAAATCTCTTAGAGGTGGTGGCTCGGGAGAGTAAGGCAAGAAGCATACCTCATTCAGTCGAAGAAACTGAAGCCAGGGAATTTCCCAGGCACAAGTAAACCATGGGATGCTTAAGCATGGTTCCAAACGTTGGAAAGAATAGTAGGGCTACTGGACTGGCATGGGGTAGAGAAGATAAAGTGTGCATCTTTCTGCCTTACGGGAGATGCTAGAATATAGTGGGAGAGAGTCAAGGCCAAGAGAAATGTCAGCCAGATGGCATGGGCCGACTTCGGGACTGAGTTCTTCGAAGAATACTTTCACATGCAAGAAACCAACAAGCATTATGATGAATTCACGGAGTTCAGACAAGGAGAACTATCCGTGGATGAAGCAGTGAAGATGTTTAAGCGGTTAGCTCATCTGTGCCCAGAGCTAGTTAGCACAGAAAAAGAGATAGTTAGGCTAATGCTCAAGATGTTAAGGCCTGAGATAGCGTTGAAGGGGGCTAGCGGTGTTAAGAGGCTGCAAACCTCCGAAGAACTAATAAGTAGTGCTTTGATCACTGAGCACTACTTAAACAGTATAAAGGCCACCAGAAAGGTTGAACGATGATGTTCTTAACAACCTTACCGTCAGGAGAAGGATTGAAGAGAGAAGAAGTGAGAGTAGTCTGTGACTATCCTGAGGTGTTTCCCGAAGAGTTACCAGGACTCCCTCCCAATCGGGAAATTGAGTTTGAAATTGAGTTGGCCCCAGGAACCAACCCAAGTTCGAAGGCACCTTATCGCATGGCACCAGCAGAACTGAAAGAATTACAAGAACAATTGCAAGAGCTACTAGACAAGGGCTTCATTCGCCCGAGTCATTCACCCTGGGGAGCTCCTGTACTTTTCGTCAAGAAAAAGGATGGGTCTATGCGTCTGTGCATAGACTACAGAGCTCTGAACAAGGTAACCATCAAGAACAAGTACCCCCTTCCTAGAATAGATGATTTATTTGATCAACTCAAAGGGACTACAGTGTTCTCGAAGATAGACTTGCGTTCTGGGTATCATCAGCTAAAGTTAAAGAAAGTGACATCCCCAGGACGGCCTTCAGGACAAGATACGGCCACTACGAATTTGTAGTAATGCCTTTTGGAGTAACCAATGCTCCAGCAGTCTTCATGGAGCTGATGAACCACATCTTCAGGGAGTATCTCGATAAATTCGTCATTGTATTTATTGATGATATTCTCATATACTCACAGACTCCAGAGGACCATGCTACACACTTGAGGATAGTGCTGCAGATCCTTCAGCAGGAGAAGCTCTATGCAAAATTTTCAAAGTGTGAGTTTTGGCTAGATCAGGTGACCTTCCTAGGTCACATTATATCCAAAGAAGGCATTCAAGTTGATCCAGCCAAGATAGAAGCAGTCAGCAACTGGTGTAGACCCAAGAATGCCAGTGAGATCAGAAGCTTCTTAGGCCTGGCAGGATATTACAAAAAATTTGTGGAGGACTTTTCCAGGATAGCCTCTCCACTCACAGCCTTGACCAGAAAGAACAAGAAATTTGAATGGTCGGATAAATGCGAGCACAGTTTTCTAGAGCTGAAGAAGAGACTGACCAGTGCTCCCATCCTGACTGTTCCAGAGAGTGACAAGGCCTTTGACATCTACAGTGATGCATCCAAGATGGGCCTTGGAGCTGTCCTCATGCAAGACGGTAAAGTAATAGCATACGCCTCCAGACAGCTCAAGGCCTATGAGAAGAATTACCCTACCCACGACCTTGAGCTAGCAGCTGTGGTTTTCGCACTAAAACTCTGGAGACACTACCTGTATGGAGTGCAGTGCAGAATCTTCACAGACCATCAGAGTTTGAAGTACTTCTTCACTTAGAAGGATCTGAATATGAGGCAGCGCAGGTGGCTAGAGTTGGTCAAAGATTATGACTGTGAAATCCTCTACCACCCAGGTAAAGCTAATAAAGTGGCAGATGCACTGAGCAGGAAATCCTGCGTAGCACTGATGTCCCTATCATCACTGTCTCTACCACATCAGAAAGAAATAAAGGATTTTGGAGTCGAAGTAATAATTGAGCAACTTTCTGCATTGACTCTAGAGTCAACCCTGCTTGTGGATATACAAAGAAAGCAAAGTCAAGACCCAGAAATCCAGAAGATCAAGCAGGGGATCCAAGAGGCAGAAAATTCAGAGTTTCGAGTATCAGATAGTGGCATACTCTATCTTGGAGACCGCCTTTGCGTCCCCAATGATGAGGAACTAAGGAAGAATATTCTAGAAGAGGCCCATAGTACCCCATACTCTATGCATCCTGGTTCTACCAAGATGTATCAAGATTTAAAGAAAGGATTTTGGTGGTCTCTCAAGCGAGACGTGGCCAGATACATCAGTACCTGCTTGACCTGCCAGAGAGTCAAAGCAGAACACCAGAGACCAGGAGGAGTTCTGCAGCCTCTTCCCATTCCGGAGTGGAAGTGGGAAGAGATATCCATGGATTTTATCACAGGTCTCCCAAGGACCACGCATGGACACGATGCAATTTGGGTGATAGTGGACAGATTGACCAAGTCTGCCCACTTCCTAGCCATCAAGTTATCGCATTCGGTAGAGCAGTTAGCACAGCTGTACGTGAAAGAAGTAATCAGGTTTCACGGAGTTCCGAAGTCGATCGTTTCTGACAGAAATGGGCGGTTCACCTCCCATTTTTGGAGGTGTGTTCAGGACGCCCTAGGCACCAGACTTCAGTTCAGCATAGGTTTCCATCCCCAGACAGATGGACAAACAGAGAGAGTAAATCAGATTTTAGAAGACATGCTCAGGGCTTGTGCGTTGGACTTTAAAGGCAGTTGGTGCAAATTTCTGTGCTTAGCTGAGTTCGCCTACAACAATAGCTATCAGGCCACCATCAGGATGGCACCTTATGAGGCATTATATGGCAGGAAATGTAGATCACCCATATGTTGGCAAGAAGCTGGTGAGAAGAAAGAGATGGAGTCAGGACTAGGCAGCCAGACTGAGCTTGTAGATGAGACCACTCAGGCTATCCAGACGATCCGCCAGAGGATTGAGACTGCCCAAAGTAGACAGAAGAGTTATGCTGACACACGCCGTAGGCCACTTGAATTCCAAGTTGGAAATTCAGTATTTCTCAAGGTCGCTCCCATGAAGGGAGTGGTGAGATTTGGCAAGAAGGGCAAGCTAAGTCCTCGCTACATAGGACCCTACAAGATCATAAAGAGGGTGGGTAAGGTAGCATATGAGCTGGACCTACCAGAGGATATGTCAGCTATCCACAGTACCTTTCATGTCTCTATGCTAAAGAAGTGTATTCACGACCCTAGCCAAGTGATTCAGCCTCAGTCAGTACAGATCCAAGAAGATCTTAGTTATGAGAGCAGACCGACACAGATAGTGGACAAGGCAGTTAAAAGATTAAGAAACAAAGAAGTGCCACTAGTGAAGGTCATCTGGCAGAATCAAAAGCATGAAGAGGCTACTTGGGAACGTGAGGACAGCATGAGAGAGAGATATCCAGAATTATTCTAAGTTCGAGGACGAACTTTTCATAAGGTATGGGGGATTGTAACGCCCCAAAAAATTCTCATTTTTAGTTCTTAAAGTCCTTAGAATTATTTAAAAATGGTTTAGAAATATTCTAGATATTTTTAGAGATTTTTAGAATATTTTTATAGAATTTTCCGAGTACGTTTAGTATTTTAAAAAGGAAGAAAAAAAAAGAAAGGGAGAAAAAAAATCGTCAAGGGCAGCAGGGGGTTCGAACCCGCGACCAGCAGGAGACCAGGCAAGCGCGCGACCAGCCAGGCTAGGGTATCAAGCACAGCAAAGGGTGGAGAGATATATATTTAAGGTGTGGTTAGGTCAATCCGCCCCCATAGGTATAAATAGATAAGTTAAGAGAGGAAATTAGAATTTTGGGTTTTTCTTCCTCACCCTAGCCGCGCGAAGCAGCCTCTCCCACTCACGCACGCACGCCCAAGCCCTTCTCCTCTCTTCCAAGGGGCGCCGGCCAAGGAGGGATCAAAGAAAGCGGAGCGTTGTATTCGTCTCGACGAGGAGAACGCGTAGGCGCGAAGAATTCTCCGAGATCTCAAGTTTCTCCCGAGTCCTAGACGTCAATCTTGGTTGTAAGTCCAAGATATCAATGTAAGTACTGCTCACCTGCAGTAAGAGGCGGTTTTTCCGCGAGAATTTCCTTTAAAAGTTTTAAAAGAGATAGTTTCTTTAGTTTATGATTTTTGGCATGTGATATTAGTTCATTATATGTTTGTATAAGTTGATTAAGCACCCTATATGAGATTAGGGCTAAGAAAAGTTATGAGAAAAGAAAAGAGAAGATAAAGATAAGAAAAGAAAAGGCCAAGGCCTTAAGAAATCCCCAAAAGTCAAGACTTAGGGATTTTAGCACGCAAGGTGCTCGAGAAAATGCCAAGGCATTTACAGATAAGAAAGAAAAGAAAGAAAAGCTATTTTATTTTCTAAGGCCAGTACCCGGCGTCCAAGGGCGTCGTTAAAAAAATCCAGGTGTCCAATTCCAAGGTCTTGGCCCTGGTAGACCAAGGTCTGCTCTATTAGGATTGGTGGCTCGTTACCCCAACCTTTTAGGGAACGCGCATGAGATGGTACTTACGTCTTCAGTGGATCCAAGTGATTATTATTTTCAAGTATATGCTATAGCAAAGTTTCTAAAGTTTAAAGAGTTTTCAAAAAGTTAAAGAATAGCTAAAGTTTCAAGTTGAGCCAAGAAAAGTAAATCGAGATTTATTAATGCTTGAGTATGCATGTTTTGGAATTATACATGTTCTTAGTTTTCTTTTAAGCATATAAGTATCTCATATGATTTTCATATTGTTCAAGAAGCATGTTTGCACATTTCGAGATTTTGTGAGCTAGATAGTACTTACTAAGCTTTTTGCTTACTAGTTGCATTTCCTCTTACTGCAGATAAAGGTAAAGGCAAGCAATTCTGAAGGAAGGCGACGAGGCGGTGCTGAGTAAAGTGTGTGTGGTGGCTGATTTTGGAGAGATCTTTGAGACGAGACAATTTAGTTATTTGAATTACAATGTTATAGTTTATTCAAATTTCAAGTTCTAGCTTTATGGAGTTTAGCGAACATTTAAGCTTTGAATAGTTTTACATGCTCAATTTCTTAGGGTGAAGATTCCATGTCATTTCATTTAGCATATATATCCTTATGATGGCATTAGATGAGTAGAAGTGTGAGTAGTTGGAAATATTGATACTTTGTTAGAAATATAGATGCATGTGCCAAGATAGTATTAATTTCTCTTTGAATCAAGTTTTATTGCTTAAATATGTTTAGAAGAGTTGCATTCACATTTCATAATGCTTTAGCAAGGTTATAGAATATGTATTTGGTGTTATAAATGCATAGGAGTCAAGATTGGTACACACTCTATTGTTAAAGTTCATATAACCTTGAATAGCTTATTTCCTTCCGCAAAAGTCCTAATTACAAGTTTATGGATTCATTTTGATTGGCTAAATTGATTGGAATACTAGCCTAGAGTATAGAAATGGTGTCATGATTCTATTTGGCTCGAAAGTATAGGTTTGGTGGAGTTTTGAAGCAAGTGCCGAAATCTGAAAATTCTGCTTTCAGGCCTATCAGTCGACTGATACAGTATCAGTCGACTAATACCCGAAAGTGGAGTTGGGCGAGGCAAGTTTCAATAAGTTTCATCTTAAGAGTTTTTGAGGAAGAAAGTGTGACATGGTATCATGCATGACTATTAGAGTTAGTATATCATAGATAGATTTAAATTGAGAAAAAAAAAAGATTTCCGCATTCTTTAGTCGTGTATTAGAGTCGAGAAGTAGACAGAAGTAACGATCCGTCTAAGGCAGAGAAGGCGGGTCGCTACAATAGGACCCTACAAGATTATAAAGAGAGTTGGGAAGGTAGCCTATGAGCTGGACTTGCCAGAAGATATGTCAGCTATCCACAGTACGTTTCATGTCTCCATGCTAAAGAAGTGTATTCACGATCCCAATCAAGTGATTCAGCCTCAGTCAGTGCAGATCCAAGAAGATCATAGCTATGAGAGCAGACCGACACAGATAGTGGACAAAGCAGTTAGAAGATTAAGAAACAAAGAGGTGCCACTAGTGAAGGTCATCTGGCAAAGTCAAAAGCATGAAGAGGCTACTTGGGAACGTGAGGACAGCATGAGAGAAAGATATCCAGAATTATTCTAAGTTCGAGGACGAACTTTTCGTAAGGTATGGGGGATTGTAACGCCCGAAAATTCTCGAAACTAATTTTTGAAGTATCTTAGAATTTATTCCAAATTTATGGATATTTTTATAGAATTTTTCCGTAAACGAAAGTGACAAAAAGGGTTATAAACAGAAAAACGCGTAGGTGGGAATCGAACCCTTCACCTACGCTGGGAGAGACGAATGGGCGGACCAGCTGCGCTGGTTTGTTTTTGTTAAAATAGATTGAGCGAAATAATAAATAAGGTATAATTAGGTAAATTCACCCCCATAAGTATAAATAGATAATTAAGGAGAGAAGTTTTATTTTCCCTCAACTCAAACCCTTCCTCGCCCAAACCAGCCGCACGCCGCCCTCCTCTCTCCTCCCTTGGGCAAAAACACACCAAGGCCTCCTCTCCTCTTCTAAGGGGGCGCCGGCCAAGGAAAAGCAAGGAGTGCGGAGAGATTTTCCGATATTCGGAATTCCCACGACGAGAGGAACGCGTGAACGCGAAGAAATCTCCGAGACTCCAAGTTTCTCCGGAACCTCCGACGCCGTTCTTGGTTGTAAGTCCAAGATATCAAAGTAAGTACTTCTCACCTGCAGTAAGAGGCGGTTTCCCGCAAGAATTTCCCTTAAAAAGTTTTAAAAGAGATATTTACCTTTAGTTTAAGATTTTGCATATGATCTTAGTTCATTTTATGCTTATATGTTAATGATAGAGTACCCTATGTGAGTGTAGGGTCTAAGGAATCTATAAGAAAAGAAAAGAAAGATAAAGAAAAAGAAAAGAGAAGGCCAAGGCCTTACGAAATCCCCAAAAGTCAAGACTTAGGGATTTGGGCACACAAGGTGTTCGATAAAATGCCAAGGCATTTAAAGATAAGAAAGAAAAGAGAGAAAAACTATTTTACTTTCTAAGGCCAGTACCCGGCGTCCAAGGGCGTCGTTAAAGAAATCCAGGTGTCCAATTCCAAGGTCTTAGCCCTGGTAGACCAAGGTCTGCTCTATTAGGATTGGTGGCTCGCTACCCCAACCTTTTAGGGAACGCGCATAAGATGGTACTTACGTCTTAAGTTGATCCAAGTGAGTTATTATTTTCAAGTATATGCTTTAGCAAAGTTTTTCTAAAGTTTAAGAAAGTTTTCTAAAAGTTAAAGAAAGATTTAAAGTTAAAGAATTGCTAAAGTTTCAAGTTAAGCCAAGGAAAAGTGAGTTAAGACTTATTAATGCTTGAGTATGCATGTTTTGAGTTATACATGTTTTAGTATTTCCTTTAAGCATAACAGTATCCCATGTGATTTTCCATTGTTTAAAAAGCATGCTTGCACATTTCGAGATTTTGTGAGCTAGATAGTACTTGCTAAGCTTTATGCTTATTAGTTGCATTTCCTCTTGCTGCAGGTAAAGATAAAGGTAAACAATTCTGAAGGAAGGCGACAAGGCGGTGCTGAGTAACGTGTGTGTGGTGGCTGACCTTGGAGAGATCCTTGGGATGAGACAGTTTAGCTTATTTGAAATGCATGTTTAAGACTTCCAAATTCCAAGTTATTGTGTTATGAAGTTTATTAAACATTCATGCTTCGGATAGTTTTACATGCTCAATTTTGTAGAATGAAGATTCCATGTCGTTTCAATTAGTATGCATACTTTTATGAATGCACTAGATGAGCAAGGGCATGAGTAGTTTAACATGTGGATACATTGCATTTTAGACTTATTCTTGGGCTTATTATTATTCCCTTTTGGACTAAGTCCTAATTGTACTTAAAATGCTTGAAAATTCAGTAGAAAAGTAAGACTTATATTCTATGAAGTTCTAGAAATATTATTGCATGTGCCAAGATGTGGTTAGTTTCGAATTAAGTCTTATTGCTTAAAATATGCTTAGAAAAGTTGCATTCATATTCCATAATGCTCTAGTAATATTATAGAACCTTGTGTGATGAGTTTTAATGCATGACTATTAAAGTTAGAATATCATTCTTAGATAGATTTAAATACAAAAAAAAAGTTAAAGAAAGTTCCGCAATTTTAGTCGTTGCATTAGAGTCAAGAAGTAGACAAAGTAACGGTCCGTCTAAGGTAGAGAAGGCAGGTCGCTACAGTTAGGATGTATACTAAAAGACTTGTCTTTTACTATGAACATCTACATTTTGAAAGAGAACCACAACAACACAGTTGCATGTTCATATTAGTATATGCATAACAGTCTGATACTTTGCATTATAAATAACATGGTGTGTGGTGACACACAGAAGATAATGTTATCAGTCCCTTGCATAGTATAAGTAGAGGCTCACAACCGAGATGAAGTTGGATAAATCATCGGGATGGTTGTAGTGTCATTAGGTGTGGTTTATCTTGACCATATAATTACACTAGTGCACTTTGTGTGCATTGAGCAGGACCAACATAAAGGTGATCCAATTTGTACTGACTTAATAACGGGATCGGGCCTCGGATTATTATGGAGTACAATCTCTAAATCCCGATATAATAACGGGCACATGTATTTAGTATTTTATTTTTTTGATTTACCAATGGGCGAGATTTATTCTGTTAAATCAATAGGCTCGGTAAGTTGGGAAATAATATTATTTACATGGTGTGTCGTTGATTATTGATGGAATCCGTGTCCTGGTGAGTCGGGATGATGATGCCCCTTGATGAGCTCATAAGGTTCATCATGTTAAACCCTACAGTGGATGTGATCCAACATGATGATAAGGTTGAGTGGTACTAGTCAAGGAGTTAGAGGTTGATTAATTTAAATTGTCAGTAATTTAAATTAATCGACGGGCAGTCGATATCTTAAACACAGGGAGATGGATGTACTCATAATAGGTGGAGCCCATATGAAAATATGGGGGTTGGTGAGGAAGTTCAATGGAAATTCTTTAGTGGAATGGATCTTCATTAATGGATCGGATTTGGATCCATTAGCGGGCCAAGACGCAACTCCTCCTCATAGTCCCTATCATAGCCCTATATATACCCCATGAAGCCATCATGAGACAAGGCTTAGGCTTCTTATTTTCCTCTCCCCTCTCTCTCTCTCCTAGGGTAAAAAGGAGGTCGGCGGGTGGAAAAGACAGAAGAAACAATTTCTCCTCTTCTCCCCATGCTCTCTCTAATTGTTGCATGCTATGAGGAAGGAAGAAGACCTCTCCTTCTTCCTCTTGGCCGGATGGAGTTGAGGTCGGAGAGATCAAGGTCGGCGGCTCCTTCTTCCTCTTGTGTTCCGGCGCTGCCACCCTTCAAGCAAGGAAATCGGCGGCTAGTTGAGGGAGGTGCTCATCCCCATGCCTTCTCCTTGGGTCGGCAGCAATTGTAGGGGGAGGTGGAGGTGCTTTCTAGCAAGGTAAAGGAGAGGAAGTCTCTCCTTGTTGCCGGCGGCATCTAGGGTTCGACCCTTGGTGGTTGGCGCATGTGGAGAAGAAAGAGGCAGTTCTAAGCTCTTGTTTGGTGACCTCGAATCTTGGTAGATCGTCGCCCACACGACGTCCAAGAGGGGAGGGCATACGGTAGAAGATCGTAAGATAACGGAAGGTATAAACTCTTCCTTGGCTCCTTTGATTTTCTTGTCATTTTATGTGGATGATAATTAATTATCATAGACCAACGATTTACCCTCATTGACTGGTGGGGACTCTCGTTGAAGTCTGTGGGGCAGGGTCCGGTCAGCCAAGCGGATTAGTCGGGCGCAAGCCTGGTTACCCCTTGTAAATAAAAAAAAAAATTATCATAGGTTTAATTATTTGTTAATTAATATTGATAATTAATTATTTAGACCCCAAAAATTAACACAATAATCGGCGATCCGCTCGTCGTCTTTTCCGCGATCAATCGGTTAGGTGAATTGCAAGGCTCAATCTTTGAGATTTGCTAAGTTGTAACTCGAATCGATTGATACGATGACGAGACGGTCATTTGGGAGATAGGTCTCCATTCGTATTAATTTTTAATCCGTAGACATGGAGAGGTCTCTCAAGGACGACCAGGTATTCGCATAGGAAACCCGTCAAGCCATATAGCATATCCCTTCAGTGTTCCCTCCCAGGGAACATGTCCTCACCTACTCCTCTCAGAAGAGTTACCTTCTGCCACCCGGAACCTCTGGTTGGACTTTTGCTCGGGTCCGAGAACTTGGAACTCAACAATGTTCGACCTTGACCTCAACCCGTCTCGACTCCTGTCCACATCCCCGCTCGGCAATGTCTTCTGCTCGGTCCCCCGTGATAGGATGTATACTAAAAGTCCTTGCTTTTGTATCGACATCTACATTTTGAAAGAGAATCAAATGATCATTATTTGCATATTTATATTAGTTATTTATGTGCATATTGTCTGATACTTTGCATTGTAGATAACATGGTATATGGTGTCACACAGAAGATCATATTATTAGTCCCTTGTAGTGTATAAGTAGAGGATCACAACTAAGATGGTTTTGGACAAACCTTTGGGATGGTTGTAGTGTAATTTGGTATTGGTTTATCTTAACCATAGAATTACACTAGCACACTTTGTGTGTATTGAGCAGGAACCGACATAGAGGCTATTCAATTTATACTGACCATATAATTGAATCAGACCTCAGTTATTATGGAGTACATGCTCTTAATCCAGATATAATAACGAGCATATGTACTTAATATTTATTTCTTTGATTTACTAATGGGCGAGATTTGTTTGTTAAATTGATAGACCAGTAAGTTGGGAAATAATATTATTTACATGGTGTGTCATTGATTATAGAAGGCAACCGTGTCCTGGTGAGTCGGGTTGATGATGTCCCCTTGAGGAGCTCATAAAGCTCATCATGTTAAATCCTGCAGGTGGACTTGGTCCGACAAGATGATAAGATTGAGTGATACTACTCAAAGAGTTAGATATTAATTAATTAAATTGTCAGTAATTTAATTAATTAATGGACATTCGAGATCTTAAACACGGGGAGATTTTTGTACTCATAATAGGTGGAGCCCATATTTAAATATGGGGATTGGTGAGGTATATCAATGATGATCCTCTAGTGGAATGGATCATCATTAATAGATCGGGCCTTGATCCATTGGGTGGTCCAAGACCCAACTCCTCCTCATGGTCCCTATTGTAGCCCTATATATACCTCATGTGTCATGAGACCAAGGATCCAATTTCATCCAAATTAACCCTAGAGCCTCTTTTTCTCTCCTCTCTCATCCTCTCTCTCCTAGGGCTTCTTGTGGTCGGAGGGTAGTAAAGGGAAGAGAAGGGAAGTGGCGCAAGGATAAGGGAAGGAAGAAGCTCATCTCTTCTTCCTCTTCTCTTCATCCTTTTCGTCTCTTCTTCCCTAAAGCCCACGGCAGCAAGGTTGGAGAGCAGGAGGTACAAATCCAGCGGTGCAACTTGGTTGTTAGCCGCCGGCAGCAAAAAGAGAGAAAGAAGGAGGGTTGCGGCTTGGATTGGCTTATGGAGAAGAGTCGTCTCCTTCTTCTTCTCTTCTACTTCTTCCTTTCTTCTTCCCTTGGTGGCCGGCGCAAGCTAGGAGGAGAAGATCCTCTTTTGGTGGCTGGCGGCAACTCCCTAGTGGCTAGGGTTTTCGGCGCAAGGTAAAGAGAAGGAGAAGAAAGCTTGGTGGAGGGAGAAAGTGCCTTGGTGACTTCGGTTCTTGGAAGATCGTCGCCCACACAATGTCCAAGAAGAGGTGGGGTCACACAGTAAAAGATCGCGAGGTAAACAAGAGGTATAACCTTTTGTTTTGGTTCCTTTCATTTGATCTTGTTTAATTAATTGCATATTAATTATTGTTTAATTAATTATGTTAATTAATTATCTTGGACCCCGATGATAAACACAAAAATTAGCAATCCACTCATCGTCTATTCCGCGGCTAATTGGTTGGACGTGTTTGATTGCTAGAATAATAAGTTTGTTCAAGCGGTCGCTCGAATCAGTTAGCACGATGATGAGTCGGTCGTGTGGGAAATTGTTCTCCATTCGGATTGAAAAATTTTAATCTGGGGACATGGAGAGGTTTCCCATGCACGACCAAGAATCTCAAACAATTGGTATCAGAGCCAATGATTTCCTATTTTGTGTATTTTGGATTCGGTTACATTTTTTACACTTATCATATATTTTATTATGTCGGATAATAGTATAATGTGTGTAGGCTATCTCTTTGGTTGCAAGCACGAGATCCTACTATTATGGCTAAATATGATGTGTATGTGATTGTGTGTGCGTGTGTGTAGTTATATTTGAATCCTCAGGGTTGACGAGGCTAAATTTAGTATTTAATTTTTGTAATTAAATACGATATTGTTTAGCTGCGCATTTTGATTTACTTTCAATCTAGACTTATTGTACACTCCTTCGTGGAGTATAGGATCGATGGATGTAAATTAAAATAGCTTTTTATCTCGGCTCGGAGATCCTCTTCATGTAGCTTGCGCATGGTGATTGGAGGAGACGAGGTGGCGACACGACGGGAAGCATATTGGAGAACAAAAGCCATAATAGTTGGAAAATTAGATTTTCTTATTTATTGATTTTTGTTTATATGCATGTTGTGTGTACTTGAAAATTCCTCAATTATAAATAACTAAGTGTGAGAGGGACTCTAAGAGTCTCATGGACTCCATTACTAATTTGACATTTGATGCGAACAAGCTTGCGCATTGGCACTGAGTGCTTCCACCATATCGGATGAGCTTGTTTCACGGATCACTAGGTCAGACATGATTATAGGAAGTTATTTAGGAGCGTATGATTTTCCCCATCGGATGACATATAATCCTAGATAATTGCCTTAGTATCGTGGAATGGTAAACACTTAGATGCAAATAATAGTATCCTCCCCATCAGAGTCACTGCTATTATTTGTAGAATTCGTATACGACCACACTATCGTGGCATACGATATTCTCGGTGTTTTGAGGTGTTGGTTGATTTTAAAATTTATTGTTTGAGGAATCAATATTTATTAAAATCTAAAGTATGTGATCATTGTGATTCTTAGGTTTTTCAAAAATAACTTTCAACCCACTTGCTGTAATATTAAAAGAAAATAAACTTATGGGCCCTAATTATATTGATTGGAAACGGAACTTGGACATTGTCATAACTGCTGAGGAGTACAAATTTGTACTTTTCAAGTTTTGTTCTAAAAAACCTAGCGAGAATTCTGTTGAAGAGGAGAAGGAATGCTATAAGAAGTGGATAAAAGCAGATGAGATGGTGTGGTGTTACTTTTGGCTTCGATGTCAAATGTATTGCAACATCAACATCAGGCTTTTTCCAATTCTTATGATATGATGTTCAATCTCAAGGAACACTTCGGACATCTGAATCGGCCCGCTAGGCAGGAGGCAATAAGGAACTTGATGATGACCACCATGATTGAGGGAACACCCGTGAGGGATCATGTTCACAAAATGATGGCTCATTTAAATGAGATGGAAGACCATGGAGTGGAAATCGATGGGGAAACCTAGGTCGATATCATTCTCCAATCTCTACCTAGGAGTTTTGAGCAGTTTCGCCTGAACTATAATATGAACAAATGTACATATTCGTTGGCGGAACTTTTGATAGAACTCCAGACAGCAGAGGTTTGGTTGCTTTGGTTGCTCATGCTTTGGTAAGAACTCCAGACAATCGATGGGGTTTTTTCGTAAGAGTGCTCATGCTTTGGTTGCTCAGAAGGTTTCTACTTCTAAGCCCAAAGGCAAGAAGAAGCTGAAAGGCAAATGTTTCACGTGCAAGCAGACTGGACATTGGAAGGCAGACTGTCCCCGCCGTCAGAAGAATAATCAAGGTATATCTTTTTGTTTATTTGTTGAAACATATTTAGCGTTGTTATCTACCGGTACCTGGTGTGTAGATACGGGAGTCACTGATCATGCTTGCAATTCATTGCAGGGGTTCCAGGAAACCCGATGACTAGCTGATGGAGAGATTATCGTCTACATGGGTAATGCTACGAAGGTGACGGCTATTGCAGTGGTAGATGTTTATTTGTCATTTGATAGAAATAAATCTTTGATTTTGAGAAATTGCCTTTATGTACTTACTTTTAGAAAGAATCTTATTTCAATTTCTAAAATAATAAAGCATGGGTATTCTATTTCTTTTAATGACGGTGTTGTTATAAAAAGGAATAGAGAGATTATCTGTTCAGGTGCGTTGATTGGCAATTTGTACACTCTTAAACCAAAATCTCCCACGATGCAAATAGAACTAAATAGCTCATCGTCTAACCAAAATAAGAGGAAAGAACCTTCGAAGTTGAATCAAACATATCTTTGGCATTTAAGGCTTGGACATATTAACCTAAGTAGGATTCAAATGTTGATAGCTGATGGACCTTTGGGTTCATTAGCGGTGGAAGATTTCCCAACCTATGAATCTTGCTTATAAAGTAAGATGACCAAGAGTCCTTTCAAGGCCAAGGGGTATAGAGCCAAAGATGTGCTAGACTTGGTTCATTCTGATTTGTGCGGTCCTATGTATATCCAGGCTAGAGGTGGCTTTGAATATTTCGTCTCTTTTATAGACGATTATTCAAGGTATGGATACATTTACTTGATGCGCCGCAAGTCTGAATGCGTCGACAGGTTCAATGAATTCAAGGATGATGTGGAGAAATGTCAAGGTAAAAGTATCAAGACACTATGATCTAATCGTGATGGAGAGTACCTCTTGGGAGAATTTAGGAATTACTTATCAGAGACTGGGATACAATCCCAATTGTCTGCACCTGGTATGCCCCAACAGAACGGTGTAGCAGAGTGAATGAATAGAACTCTTACGAAGATGGTTAGATCGACGATGAGTTACTCCGAGTTGCCTGATTCATTCTGGGATATGCTTGTAAGATGTGTATACTGAAAGACACGAGTTTCGTTATATGAACGTCTTTATTACGAAAAGAGAATCACAACTACACTAGGTGCTTGTTTACATTAGTACACACATGAAGTCCAATTACTTTACATTGTAGATAACATGGTGTGTGGTGTCACACGGAAGATCGTGTTATCAGTTCCTTGTTTAGTATAAATAAGAGGCCCATAACCGAGATGGAATTGGATAACCCATCGAAATGGTTGTTGTGTGATTAGGTGTGGTTGGTCTTGACCATAAAATTACACTAGTGTGCTATGAGTATATTGAGCAGGACTGAAACCCGAGGTTATCCAATTTGTACTGACTCAATAATTGGATAGGACCTCAGTTTATATTATGGAGTACGATCCCTTAATCTCGAAATAATATAGGGCATATATTATTAATTATTATTTCTTTGATTTATCAATTGGCGAGATGTATTTTGTTAGATCGATAAGCCCGGTAAGTTGGGAGATAATATTAATAATATGATGTGCCGATGATTATTGACGAAATCCGTGTCCTGGTGAGTCAGCATGATGATGCCCCCTTGATGAGCTCAAAAGATTCATCGTGCTAAATCCTACATGTGGATTTGATCCGGCACGATGATAAGATTGAGTGGTACTAGTCAAGGATTCAGAAGTTAATTAATTTGAATTATCATTAATTTAAATTAATTAATGGGCATGTGAGATCTTAAACACGGGGGGATGGACGACTCGCAATATGTGGAGCCCATATGAAAATATGGGGGTTGGTGAGGAAGTTCAATTAAGGTCCTTTAGTGGAATGGATCTTAATTAATGGATCGGGTTTAGATCCATTAGTGAGCCAAGAACCAACTCCTCCTCTTGGTCCCTACCTTAGCCCTATATATATACCCATTGAGACCATGAAACCAAGTCTTAGAGAATCCGGAAAAAAAACCATCCAAGGCTTCCTCTCTTCTCTCTCTCATTTCTCTCTCTTAGGGCGCCGAATAGAGGAACGAGAAGTCCTTCCTCTTCTTCTCACTTTTCTTCTTCTTGGGCGCTGGTCTCTACCGAGGATAGGGAGGATTGTCTCCTCCTGTTGGTGGTGATCGGCCAAGAGAAGAGAGGCCGGTGAGAGGCCCGTAAGGGAGGGTCGGCGGTCGGCTTTGGTAGTCAGCGGCGCCAAGGGTAGAGGCAGGGAGAGCAGCCGGGTTTGGGTGATCTAGGAAGGAGTTTCTTCTCCTTCTTCTTCTTCTTTGTTCTCCTCTTGAGGTCAGCTACCAAGCCGGCATAGCCTTGGAGGCTCCGGCGGTCAGCGGCGCAAGGGAGAGGAGAAAAGGGGCCGCGGCGCAAACCCTAGTGGCTAGGTTTTGGTTCGGCTAGTAAGCAAGAAGAAAGTGTGATTGTTTGGAGGCCTCGGTGATCTCGGATTCACAGTGGATCATCGCCCACACGACGTCCGTGAAGGGAGGGACATAAGGTAGAAGACCGCGAGGTGATCGGGAAGGTATATTTCTTCCTATGCTCCATTGTTTTTCCTTATGTCATTTATGTGTCATGATCGTTGGTCTCGTCATTTTATGTTTGATAATTTATTATTTTGATTCCAAATCTTGATGAATAAATAGTTAACTGGACCCCAACCATAAACACAAAAGTCGACGATCAACTCGTCGCCTTTTCCGTCGTTGAACGGTCGAGCAAATTACAAGGCTGATTTTGGTAATTGGCTAAGTTGTGATTTGGATCGTTCGATATGGCACGAGACGATCGATAGAAGACGGGTCTCCATTCGGATTAAATTTTAATCCGTAGACATGGAGAGGTCTCTCGGATCGACCGAGTATTCGCCTGGAAAACCCGCCAAGTCATACCTAACAATTGGTATCAGAGCTGAGGTTTCCGGCTTTGTATGTTTAGGATTGGTTAAATTTTGCTTTTTCATACATATTATTTTGCTGGATGATGTGTGGATTTGCGTAGGCTAACTTTGTGTTGCAGGCACGAGATTCCAACTTCATGGCCAAATATGTGTTGTGTGATTGATTTGCAAATCTTTGTAATTAATTAATCTTCGGGGTTGACGAGGCTAGGTATTTAATTTTTTTATAATTAAATACGGCACATGTTTAGCCGAGTTATTTATTTACAGTTGATCTAGATTTCATGTACACTCCTTTGTGGAGTATAGGATCGATGATGTAAATAATTAACTATTCATTTCGGCTCGGAGATCCCTCAAGATAGCTTGCGCAGAAGGAAGGGAGGAACGGACGAAGTGACGACACGACTGGAGGCGCATTAGAGACCAAGGGCCATGAAAGTTGGAAAATATAGGATTTTCTTTATGTTTTTTTTCATGATATTGGTTGTGTGCTTGGTTGTGTGGTTGTGCTAGTAAAATTCCTCGAGATAAATTACTAAGTGGGAGAGGGACCCTAAGGGTCCCACGGCCTCCATTGCAATCTGATATGTGATGCGAATAAGCCTGCGCGTTGGCTCTGAGTGCCTTCCTCCATAACAGATAGGCTTGTTCTGCGGATCACAAGGTCAGAAAAGATTATAGGGTATTATTAAAGAGTGTGTGCACTTCCCCAACGGAAGGCACATAATCCTAAATAGTTCCCTTAGTGTCGTGCAATGATAAACACTTAGATACAATTATTAGTATCCTCCCCAACGGAGTCACTGCTAATAACTTGTAGGGCCGAAGTTGACCAACTATTAGTCTTACTTGTCAAAAAAGTTAGGTTGACAAGATAGTAAGACTAATGGGTAAAACCTTCTCTAACGAATGTAGAGTTTATATACGTCCACACTAACGTGGCATGCAAATTCTCGGTGTTTGAGATGTTGGTTGATTTCAAAAATTAATTGTTTGAGGAATCAATTTATTTTCGATTTCTAAAGTAGTGTATGTTGTGATTCTCAGGATTTTCATAATGGATTTCACTCCACTAGCAACAATTCTTAAGGACAACAAACTTACTGGTCTAAACTACATAGACTGGAAGAGGAACCTTGACATTGTCATCACTGCTGAAGAGTACAAATTTGTACTCTTCGAGGAATGTCCAGAAAAGCCTAGAGACGATTCTAGTGAAGGGCATAAGGAGCGTTACAAGAAGTGGGTCAAGGAAGATGAGATGGCGCGGTGCTACATTCTGACATCTATGTCGAATGTGCTGCAACATCAGCATCAGGTCATGCCCACTGCTAGTGACATGATGCTGAACTTCAAAGAGCTCTTCGGGCACCAAGGTCGAGCTGCTAGGCAGGTTGGAATGAAGAGTCTGATGACGACCACTATGGTCGAAGGGACACCCGTAAGGGATCAAAGGGTCAAGATCCACATTACACATCATCTTGAGTTAGCTTTAGCTAATCGCCCAAGACTTAGTATAATTGTTCTCTTACCCAATTTTCCCAACTTTTGGGATGTGCCTCTAAGTTTCTCATTCCAATTGAGGTGACTTAGTTAAGTCTCAGCCAATGTTCGATAGCGGGACATCACAATTGTCCTCTCGCACTCTACCAAGATAAAATGCATTGCTTTGCTTTGGCAAACCCAACAACAAATGATTGAGGTAGTTTATGAGTACCAAACATTGGTAGGCATATTGAGTTGACTTAATTAAGATAAACATTTAATTATGCATCACATACACACACATTGCATATATCAACATATAAGTAGTAAAACGTGACATGGTTATGGCCCGTATACTACGATCTTCTCAAGCCAATGAGAAGGTCGATGGTCCTAGGGATAACATCTTCTCAAAGAGCATCCTCCGATCATCATGTGCGGTTGGCATCCTTCTTGTAACTCCAACCTTCAATGGACACTCCACATCCTCATTTTGTACGTTACAATTTAGGAAAACTCGAGTTATATTTGAGTCTAAATCTATTTTACAATTAAGAAAATTAGAGACAAGGCACGACACGCAGGCCGTATTATGAATTATATTACAACATGCACACACACACATATACATCCAATCACATTGGGGTTAAGGTCATAACCATGCACCATGTCAACAAACACACACAATAGATCTAGGACATTGATTTTATTATGAGTGCAAAAATAAAAACCGCCCATGAGCAGAAACTTACAGCGGTCCCGTGAATGAGTCGCTGCCCTTGATTCATCAAATGAATCCGAGACCCTTCTTGCTACGGTATGATCTTCGGACTCCCCTTTCCTGAGACGGTCTCGGGGTTTCCTTTCCCGGGATAACCCGAGCATCTGTCTTCCTGAGTGGCCTCGGGAGGCTTCGGCTCGATATACCTCAGAGGCATGTCTTCCCGAGTGGGAGGTCAGGAGCCCGACTTCTATATCACACAGTTATATGCAACTCATAATAAATCTTATCCTACTTCTAAATGACATATAAAAGTATAAAAACTTTGTACGATCTTTCGCAAGTGACTCTGATACCACTATTGGGATCTCCCCACAACAAAAACTCAAAACGCAGCGGAAACAAGATCCCTTGAGCGATCCATGCGAAAGAAAAACTCGTACAAAGTTCATCTATCTAATAGATCTATCTAAACTGTATACCATTGGAGCGTGCCCTTGCGTTTATCCCGCTCGTCCAAGTGTCGTTGGATCTCTTGCACGTTCAAGCGTCCGTGCCTCTATGTGTATCCACACGGACACGATCTCTCTATTGGGTTCTCCCGGCACCAAATCATAAAAACGCAGCGGAAACAAAAACCCTCGAGCCATCCATGCGAAAGAAAACTTGTACAATGTTCATCTATCTAATAGATCTATCTACAGTGTATACCTTTGGAGCGTGCCCTTTGCTTATCCCGCTCGTCCAAGGTGTGTCGGATCTCTTGCACGTTCAAGTGTCCGTGTCTCTACTCGTATCCACACGGACACAATCTCTCAACTTCGGGAGAGCTACCTTAGTTGTGCTAGCAACTTGAGGTAACTCGCGAAACACCAAGAACCCTACAATAGGGTTTCGGCCAAATGGGGAAGATGAGGGAGGGAAGAAGAAAGGGAAGAAGGAGCGGAAGAAGGGTTTCGGCCATAGTGACTTCAGGTCTAAGGATTATTCATACTAATAGTCACATGAGAAAGTTTATGACACTTATATGACAATCTATGAAACATTCTCATGGCAGGTCAATTCAGTACACATTCTCCAATGTATACTCATGTGTCAACTTGATATCACATATCCATGACTTGTGAGCTCAAGTCATCAGTTGACCTACATGCTAGTCTCCATGCATTAATATTGTCCTTGAATATTAATACTTGACTAGGAATGGTTTAGAGTAGTGTTCTCTACATCATCTCATTATCGATTCAACCAATCGATATAATGTAGATAAGAACCTACTACCCAAGAACATTATTATACTTAGTTATTTGGCACAAATACAAAGTAAGTATAATAACCATGCCTTTATTAATGATAGAATATGATACAAAATATCCCTAGTCAATCATCACATAATTGGCTCTAGGGCTCCTACTAACAATCTCCCACTAGCACTAGTGTCAATCACTGTAGTATCTAATACCCAGTGACCTGGTATGACCATCATGCTTCTTTTGTGTCAAAGCCTTGGTCAAAGGATCTGCGATGTTAGAATCAATGTGTACTTTGCATATCCTCACATCTCCTCTATCGATGATCTCTCGAATGAGATAGAAGCGCCGTAGTATGTGTTTGGTCCACTGATGAGAGCGAGATTCCTTAGTCTGTGCATAGCCCCATTGTTGTCACAATAGATGTCTATCAGATCTGCTATGCTAGGAACCACACTAAACTCTGTGATGAACTTCCGGATCCAAACAATCTCTTTTGCTGCCTCAGATGCGACAATATACTCGGCCTCTGTTGTAGAATCTGCGACTGTGTCCTGCTTTGAACTCTTCTAGCTCACAATGCCACCATTCAGGCAAAATACATACCCTGACTGCGATCTAAAGTCATCCTTGTCTGTTTGGAAGCTTGCATCACTGTAACCCTTTACAGCTGGCTCCTCATCGCCTCCAAATATCAAGAAATATTCTTTTGTCCTTCGTAAGTACTTAAGAATATTCTTGACAGTTGTCCAGTGACATTCACATGGATCTGACTGGTACCTGCTTGTCATGTTAAAAGCATACGAGACATCTGGACGAGTATAAAGCATGACGTACATGATAGACCCTATAGCGGATGCATAAGGGATCTGATCCATACGGTCTCTCTCCTCCTTAGAAGAGGGACATTGAGTCTTCGAAAGACTCACACCATGTGACATTGGTAGAAATCCCTTCTTGGAATTCTGCATGGCAAAACGATTAAGCACCCTGTCAATATATGTACTCTGACTTAAGCCATGCAGTCTCTTAGATCTGTCTCTATAGATCATGATGCCTAGGATATAGGCTACTTCACCTAAGTCTTTCGTTGAGAAATAATTCCCGAGCCATATCTTTACAGACTGTAGTGAAGGGATATCATTCCCAATGAGGAGTATGTCATCCACATACAAGATTAGAAAGATAACTATGCTCCCACTAACCCTCTTGTAGACACAGGGTTCATCTTCATTCTTGATGAAACCAAACGCTTTGATTGTATCATCGAATCGAAGGTTCCAGCTTCGAGAAGCTTGCTTTAGCCCATAAATGGACCTTTGCAACTTACATACCTTTCCAGCATGCTCTGAATCTACAAAACCCTCAGGTTGTGTCATGTACACATCCTCGAGTAGATTCCCATTTAGGAATGCGGTTTTGACATCCATCTGCCAGATCTCGTAATCATGGTAAGCTGCAATAGCAAGCATGATCCGAATAGACTTAAGTATCGCAACTGGTGAAAAGGTTTCATCATAGTCGATACCATGAATCTGCTTGAAACCTTTAGCTACCAATCGCCCTTTATAGGTATGTATGAGTCCATCCATGTCAGTCTTTCTTCTAAAGATCCACTTACACCCAATGGGTTTAATTCCCTCAGGTAGATCAACCAAAGTCTATACTTTGTTAGTGTACATGGATTCCATTTCGGACCTCATGGCTTCTAGCCATTTCTCAAAATCTGAGCTTATCATAGCTTCTTGATAGGAATTTTCCCTGCAATTCCGACCGAGCCTCTCGGGCTTCTGACCAGGTCTCCCGACCAAGTCTGTCAAGCAGGTCGCCGAGCTCCCGACCCAGTCTGTCGAGCTCCCGACCCAATTTACCGAGCGCCGAGCTCCCGACTCAATCTGCCGAGCGCCGAGCTCCCGACCAAGTCCCTGAGCTCCTGACCCGAGTGTTGGGACCGGGTGCATGTTGACATGGATGCGGGTTCGTAATTTTAAAATTAATTACGTGCAGCGGAAGGTTTAGCATAAATATTGTAATGACCCGGAAAATTTTCTCAATATTTTCTTTAGAAATATTGATCATGCCTAGATAAATTCTCGAGGAACATAGGGACACTAGTATGAACCTTAGCATGATTACCCATGATTTTCGATATAGATTAGGAAGTAGTATGAGCCTCACATGGGCCCTTCTAATACCATGACCATTAAGGGGCCTTAGGTAAAATTTTATCATGAACGGAAATGGATGTCAATTAGAAATATTAACATAAACCTTAGTGGGCTCATATATGGGCCTTGGCAAAAATAATTATAAAAATAATAAAAAGAAGTGCATGTACCAAGGATTGAAGCTTCGACCTAGTGTACCACCATGTATGCACTAACCAATACAACTAGCAAGGGAGTGCTAGTGGAAAAGGAAAAGGATTATTGTTAAGGCTAAGAGGAAGTGAAGAGTCACCATGTGAGGAGGCACCATAACTTTTCACATGCCCCCTCCACTTAGTATAAGAAGGGTGGATGAGAGGGGAAAGGACTTAAGTTATTTTCTTTTACTCCAAGACTTTTCCTCTTCCCTTCTTCCTTCTCCTTCCTCCTTCTAGCCGAAACCCACAAGGGGTTTCTCCTTTGGAAAGGTTTCACAAAGAGACTTCTTCTTCAAGATCTAAGGACTTCCTACAAGACTACAAGGGCTAGGGGTGGTCTAAGGTTAAGGAGGTTTTCTTTCGCTTCTTTATTCAAGGTTATAACCAAGATAAACCAAGGTAAGACTCCCTCACCTGTGGTATAATAGTTTATATTGTTTATCATGATTTAAGATGTTGTTTGGGATTTATGTTGAGGAAATGATGAATTAGGGCTTCTAGGATTTTCGGCCAAAGCATGATTTTGGGTCTAAGATGATGTTAAACCCCCACTTATGTTTCCTAATGTTTACTCATGATAAGTTAAGTATAAATTATGATTTGGAGAAATTTGGTAACACCCTAAGACCCCTTTAGGGCTTCGGCCACCATCCATGTCCCATGGTTAAGTTTAAATTCAACCCTTCAAGCATGTTTGTTATGTTCCCTATGATACAGTGGATATTAATTATGACTTATATGACTTTTCCCATGGACTCATTACCCTTCTAGGGTTTCGGCCAATGCATGAATTAGGGCTAGGACTTTGGGTTAGATCCAATCAAGGGTTCAAATGGCTTCTCATGGTATTGTATGTATTGAATTGGACATTTATGGTGAATTATGTGAATATCTCCATATGCTTGTGGCCTCTAGGGTTTCGGCCAAGGTCAAGTGTAGGGTTAAAACTTAGGGTTAGCACTAATCATAGATTCTAATGGCTTCCTATGGCATTGTATGTAATGTATGAGTTTTCTTTTACTTATAGAACCCCCCATGTTGCTTGAATAATGGGATCTTCTCCTATTCAACTTTTGGCCAAGCTCCTAAACTAGGGTTTGGGTTGGGTTAGATTTTCAAGGATACTTGTTTATGGTTTATTATAATGTATGTATAGGTTTAAGCATGTTGTAGGAATTTTATGTTCTCTGAAACCCTAGCTTTATGTGTTATGTATCATGACTTCGTATGTTTAGACTATGTGCTAGGTTTATTCATGAATGTTTTAGGTCATATACCATGAACATATGTAATTGATGTAGGCTTCATGTTATATAGAATAATGCATTTAGGATGTTGAATGCCTATAATAGATATATGATTATGAAGGTCAATGCATGTTCCATGATGAATGCCATGAACCTAAGTAGTATGTATCATGCTCATATGAATCTTACCATGCATGCTCTATGCTGGATACTATGATTATGTATGCTAGATGATATGTATCATGTATGAAATGCATGTTTACCTTATGTACCATGACCATGCAAGCTTTATGAACCAAGATGATGTTTATGCCTGGAGGCATAATTATGTATGTATGTCATGTTTTATGAATGAAGATGATAAATGAAGATAATGTTTATGCCTTCAAGGCATAAGGATGTTATGCATTAAGTATGAATGATGGAATGTTAAGTATGCTTTATACCATGCCAGGTAATAGGATCTGGTTTATGTCTTTAATAATGCCATGTATGTTCTATGAATGAAAGAAGCATGTGAAACTATTTTACTTTATGAATGGGCTTGTACCGGACCTAAGTAAGGTCCACGGTTCTGGACTACCGATGAAGTTGTCCACGGTTCTAGACTATCGATGAAGCTGTCCACGGTTCTGGGACTACCATAGCTGTCCTTACCCTAATAGGTCGAGATTAGCTATCTCGTATTTTCTTAAGGATGCGTGCATATGATGAATGTATGTGGTACAAGCCAGGGCCCCCATGATGCGATGATTATATTTAAGTATTTATAAGTATGATTTTCAAATAAGCATCCATATGTTATATGCATTTGACTCATGCATCCATTCATGTTATGCATCCATGTAAATAATGTTTATTATGTTCATGTTTTATGATTAAGAACCATGCCATGTTAAATATTCATTATGTTTATGTTTTAAGATTAAGAACCATGACTTGTCGAATGTTTATTATGTTTATGTTTTATGCTAAAAATCATGCCATGTTAAATGTTTCATACGCTTATGTTTTATGTTAAGAATATGCTTATGTTTATGTTAAGAATATGCTTATGTTTTATGTTAAAGATCATGTCATGTTAAATGTTCATATGCTTATGTTTTATGTTAAGAATATACTTATGTCTTATGTTTTATGTTAAGAATATGCTTATGTTTATGTTAAGAATATGCTTATGTTTTATGTTAAAGATCATGCCATGTTGAATGTTTATATGCTTATGTATTATGTTAAGAATATGCTTATGTTTTATGTTAAGAATATGCTTATGTTGCCATGTTAAATGTTTTATATGCTTACGTTTCATGTTAAGAACCACGTCCTATTAAATGTTTCATATGCTTATGTTTATGTGACGTATGGTTTTTAGTGAGTAGGAAAGGGTCTTACTAAGCATATGTGCTTATAGTCTTATTTCCTTATACCACAGATCAAGCAAGAGGTTATTAAGGGAAGCAGTTGGATGGGGCAAGAGCGTGTGTGTGGCAATGGCATGGCAAAGGAAAAAGAAAAAGGATTCTCATGTTTATACTTGTTGCATGCCTTTTGTTTAGAAACGCCTTCTAAGGTTCTATGCTATACTTATGATAGTTATGCCTAAAGAATAACTTACTACTTATGATGCTTATGGATGAGTTATGGGATGTTTATATCATGATGCTACGTATGATGTTAATATGCTAAGTTACAATGTCACCATGTTCATGAATGATAGTTAAGGCATGGATACATGGTTCAAGTGTTAGTTGCATGTAGGTATAAAGTTTTAAATTATTCCGCTGTGTTACGATGTTCATATGCCTATATGTATGTTAGCCTAACGCCGTCTCTCACCACACCGTAAGGTCTGGGAAAAAGACGGGCGTTACAAATAATTTCTCAAATTATTTAACCACACATCTAAGCATGCAACTTTTTCTTGTGTAGACATGATTATATATTTAAAATTTTACAGAAACGTAAATTAATTTACTTATTACCTCGCGTAACTCGAAGGAAGGGATGAGATCCAACCATAAGCGTCCCTCGGAAGCTCCGCCTCTATTCACGCCCACGCCGAGTATCTTCGGGATGACTTCATAAAGCCACGAATTTCGTGTTCTCGAGAATTACTAGATTCTCCGAGAACGCGACAAGAAAAACCAAGAGAGAAATAATCACATTGGAAAAACTCACTACCAAGGTTGGCCGGAATCACAATTCCGGTGAGAAGGAGGAAGATGACTTACGCCCAATCCCAAGGTTATGATGGCTGGAGAGGAAGATCGTCCCAACGGAAGAACTTCGTCGCCTCGGTGCTTCTCCTTGTGCTCACGACAAGAAGAAGGGAGAAGAACCTTGTGGCCGGCCAAGAGGAAGAAGGGAGGAGAGGGAGAGAGCCCAGGCAAGAATACTTCGATTATTTTCTAAGCCTTGCCTTGGGTCCTTTATATAGTGGCCTCTCAACCGCCAAGTCTTCTTTTTTTTATGGAATAAATTTTTTATGACTTATTCCATCATGCTAAGTTTTATCATTTTTTAATTCATGATAAAATCAACCAAGTCTCTTTTTTCTTATGGAATAAATTTTCTTATCATGGTAAATCAATCCATGATTGATTTTATAAAATAAAATAAACCAATCCATGGTTCATTTTAATTTCCATGAAAAATAAACCAAACCTTGGTTTATTATATAAAAAATTTATATAATCCATAATTTTAAAAAACAAACCTCACTTGGTTTATTTTATAAATTGAGCCAAAAACTTGGTTCTCTCCCTTTGTTGTGGCCGGCCGAGCAAAGAGAATGGAGACCCTCTTTGGCCGGCCCAACCAAGCCACGCCCCAATGAATTAAACTTATTTAATTCATCTATTAAGTCTTCAAAAGACATAGTCATTTTACGCTTCCGATGCGTCTCTGAAAACTTCAGATTCGACTTATCATTTGGCTCAACCAAACCTAATCTCTCTTGATTGAAAAATCCAATTTTTAACTCGTTTTAAATCCCTTGGATTACTCATAGTGCGTGTGACTAAATATGTTTTCGATTTATGTTGGCCGTCTATAATTAACCAATTATAGAACGATCATGAGTGACACCTAGTAGTACATCATGATCCCCAATTAATCGAAAGATCAACGGTTGACCTCAGAAACTATTCTAAAACCCTTCAACAGCTATAATGAATCATGCCCCATTCCCTTCACCATCTTATACCCACTTGGTTCAGGACACGGTCTATGTGTGTCAGTCTCCACTAGGCTGACTACATCACACCTAGCCCAAGTAACGTTTTCTCGTCCTACGGATTCTAATTACTCTCGTGTATTTAAGAGATTTATACTCTGAACATGGCATGCTCTGGCCAGAGGCTTCGAGTAATAATCCGACGATAGGCCTTGGGTATACATCACCTCGCAAGGAGTGGTGAATCTTTTGTAGGTTGTTCAAACATCTTCGGACACTTCAGCTTATACCCAATCATCCTGGGTCCACACCTCCTTGGAGATGCTTGCTTAAGATGTTAAAGTATAAGTCTCCATGACCAAGATGACTTGAACACCGCAAGTCAAAGGAACATCGCACTTAAGCTGCAGTAAGAACTTCATTGGCATATCTATATGTAGACTACCATATGAAGTTTTACAGCCAGTCACTCTAATGAACTAGTTTCCTTAACTAGGATTCATGTTTATCTCTGGACATCCCAATGTCACCAGCCAGTGAGAATCAGCTGATTAGAGAATAACTCATGCTAGTCTCAACAGAATTGATAGTGTCCGTATTTATCAATTCATCAACTAGGGACAATTTCAATACTTTACAATTGCACATGTAGAGATAATCACTAGTTGTGAATTCATCACAAATTCTCTCATGCTGTGAATTGTATTGCGGGCATTCAGTAAATGAAATTAAGATCTCAATCAAATACATAAACATATATACTCAAATTGTGAATATTCATTTATTAAAATAAATGATTACAATCATAAGGTAATTGCCTTAGGACACTTTTCTCATATCACTAACAAACTCCCACTTGGCCTAATGTCAATCGCTACGGTATCCAATACCACAGGCTCTAACATGACCCTCAAACTTGATTTGAGGCAAGGCCTTAGTTAAAGGATCCGCTAAATTCCTTTCAGTGGGAATTTTCTCAATTTGTATATCATTCCTACTTATAATCTCTCTGATCAGATGATAGCGGCGAAGCATATGTTTGGATCGATGATGAGACCTTGGTTCCTTCGTTTGTGCAATATCTACATTGTTGTCACAATAAACCGGTATTGCTTCATCAATTGTTGGAACCACACCAAGTTCTGAGACAAACTTCTTGATCCAGACTGCTTCCTTTGCTGCTTCCGAAGCTGCAATATATTCCGCTTCCGTGGTAGAATCCGCTACGGTGTCTTGCTTGGAATTCTTCCAACTTATTACACCTCCATTCAAAATAAATACGTATCCAGACTGAGATTCGGAGTCATCTTTATCTGTCTAGAAACTGGCATCTGTATACCCACGTATTACCATATCACCTTCTCCATATACTAGGAACACATCCTTAGTTCTTCTTAAGTACTTGAGGATTGTTTTAACAGCCGCCCAATGATCCATTCCTGGATCAGACTGGTATCTGCTTGTGACGCTCAGAGCATACGATACATCGGGCCTGGTACATAACATAGCATACATGATAGATCCTATCGCGGATGCATAAGGAATCTTATTCAGGAAAATCCTCTCGTCTTCTGTGCGTGGACACATAGACTTCGAAAGGTTGATCCCATGCCTGATGGGAAGGTAACCTTTCTTGGATTCTGACATGCTAAACCTTTCTAGCACTCGATCTATATATGTAGACTGTGAAAGATCAAGCAATCGTTTTGATCTATCTCTATAGATTCTAATCCCAAGGATATAGGTTGCTTCTTCCAGGTCTTTCATGGAGAAAGTTTTGGACAACCAAATTTTAACTGACTATAAGACTGATATATCGCTTCCTATAAGTAATATGTCATCGACATATAACACTAGGAATACGACTGCACTCCCACTAACCTTCTTATACACACAAGGTTTGTCAGGATTTTGTGAGAAATCAAACTCTTTGATTGTCTCATTAAAACGGATGTTCCAGCTACTGGATGCTTGTTTCAGTCCATATATGGAACGTCAAAGCTTACATACTTTGGTTTTATTAACCGATGTGAAACCTTCAGGTTGTATCATGTATACATCCTCAAGCAGGTTTCCATTAAGAAAATCTGTTTTCACATCCATTTGTCATATCTCATAATCATAATGAGTTGCTATGGCCAGGAGCATCCGAATGGATTTAAGCATAGCTACTGGCGAATAGGTTTCGTCATAATCAATTCCTT
The DNA here is from genome assembly GCA_024364735.1 of Boesenbergia rotunda. Lineage (NCBI taxonomy): Eukaryota > Viridiplantae > Streptophyta > Magnoliopsida > Zingiberales > Zingiberaceae > Boesenbergia > Boesenbergia rotunda. The sequence continues at coordinate 191,787 of JAGFNQ010001812.1, read as the reverse complement.
GTTTCTGACGATATCCTTTTGCCACTAATCTAGCCTTAAAGGTAACAACATTACCTTCCATGTCGGTTTTCTTCTTGAAACCCCACATGCACCCTATGGGCTTAATCCCTTCAGGTGGGTTAACCAAGTCCCATACTTGATTTTTGTACATGGAATCCATTTCCGACTTTATTGCTTCAAGCCATTTATCCCTTTCTGAATTTTTCAGAACATCTTCATAACTGATAGGTTCGTCTTCGTTAATGAGTAACACGTCATTCGATTCACTTATGAGAAATCCGTATCTCTCTGGAATATTGCGTGTCCTATCAGACCTACGAAGAAGTGATGATGTTTTAGGTTCAACTGATAGCTCATCATTATGAGTTATTGGTTGTGGGTCTAGACTAGGTGTCTCTGTAATGTCTATTAGAGTTTCTTGAACTTCTTCAAGTTTAATGCTACTCCCACTGTTTTCTTGTAAAAAAAATTCTTTTTCTAGAAATACAGCATGCCTTGAAACAAACACCTTTTGTTCCAAGGGATGATAGAATTGGTAACCTTTCATTTCCTTAGGGTATCCAATAAATAGACATTTATCAGACTTAGCATCCAATTTGTCTGATACAGTCCACTTTACATAAGCAAGACAACCTCATATCTTCAGGTGAGATAAATGAGGTTTCTTACTATTCCATGTCTCATATGGAGTAGTAGAGACTACCTTGGTTGGGACTCTGTTTAGTAAGTAAACAGCTGTCTTAAGCGCATAGCCCCAAAAAGATTTTGGAAGGGTTGCATGATTCATCATAGATCTAACCATGTCCATCAAGCTTCGGTTACGCCTTATATACACCATTATGCTGTGGTGTATATGGCGGAGTCCATTGAGACAATATCCCATTGTCCCTAAGATAATCTTGAAACTCTTGACTTAAGTATTCACCACCCTGATCGGATCGAAGTATCTTAATACTTTTGTCAAGTTGTTTCTCTACTTCACTTCTGAACCCTTTGAATTTCACAAAAGCTTCAGATTTGTGTTTCATTAAGAACACATACCCGAATCGTGAGTGATCATCGATAAAGGTAATGAAGTAGCTATAGCCTCCTTGTGCAAGAGTTGACATTGGTCCACATACATCAGTATGTATTAGACCAAGCAATTCTCCCACTGGTTTACCTTTTTCGGAAAAGGGTAATTTGGTCATCTTGCCTTTTAAGCATGATTCACATGTATCAAATGAACCAGGTTCAAATGATTCCAGAATTCCACATCGGTGTAATTTGGTCATGCGTTTCTTGCTTACATGGCCAAGACGACAATGCCACGTATAGGAGTCTATTTGATTATCTATTCAAGCATGGTTGTAGCTAACTTCGATATTGAAAATGTCACCGGATAAATCTAACGTGTAGATACCATTGCATAAAGTTCCAGTCCCATAAAGAACACCATTTAAAGTTATGTAACAGCAATTGTTACTAAAAGTTAAATGATAACCCTTTTCATTCAAGCATGAAATAGATATAATGTTCTTTATTAACGATGGAACAAAATAACAATTATCCAATTCTAAGACAAGTCCACTAGGGAGCTTTAGCAAATATGTTCCGATGGCAACAGCAGCAATCTTTGCTTCATTTCCAACTCGCAAATTCGCTTCTCCCTTGACGAGTCTTCTTCTATTCTTTAGCCCCTGTATGTCATTACATATATGTGAACTACACCCAGTATCAAGTACCCAGGTGTCCGAGGAAATAAAGTGGCATTCAATAACGAAGATACCTGAAGAGGATGGGGGCATCGGATACCTTCTTCTTCAAGGACTCAAGATAAACCTTGCAGTTTCTTCGCCAGTGGCCCTCCTTGCCGCAGTGATGGCAAGTGCCTTTTGATGCCTTTTCAATCTTTGTTGGCCTTTTTCTTCCTTCCCTTATTTTGTTCTTTGGGCTTCCTTTACAATTTCAATACTTCACAATTGCACATGTAGAGATAATCACTAGTTGTGAATTCGTCACAAATTCTCTCATGCTGTGAATTGTATTGCGGACATTCAGTAAATGAGTTTAAGATCTCAATCATATACATAAACATGTATACTCAAATAGTGAATATTCATTTATTAAAATAAATGATTACAATCATAAGGCGATTGCCTTAGGACACTTTTCTCATATCACTAACACGGAGCTCGCGACCCGAGTCTCCCGAGTTCACAACTCAAGCTCCCGATCAGATCTCCCGATCAGATCTCCTGATCAGATCTCCCGATCAGATCTCCCGAGTTCCCAACTCAAGCTCCCGATCAGATCTCCCGAGTTCCCAACTCGAGCTCCCGATCACATCTCCCGAGTTCCCAACTCGGGTTCCCGATCAGATTTCCTGAAGCATCATGTCCTTAGTTTGTGACCCAATAGGTTCTCGTGATGTTGGCAATGCGCCTAAACTCTTTAGACACATAAGCAATGAGCGGCATCTAGCAATGCATCATTGCTAACCAAGTAACAAGAAAAGTCGAGATCCGACTAAACCTCCGTGACTATGATAATGTATGACTGTCCTTCTATCCTTGATATCTAGATTGACCAATGAGGCATAGACGGTGTCATCCTCGATCAATCATTGTGTTTCTCATTAGCTTAGATCCAACAGATGGCTTGGATTGCCCTTCCATTTGAATGGTTGGCTTAGACTCCTCTTGAGCTTGATTCAACGGCTAGATGACTTCTAATTTGGACCAAAACATCAGATCTTGATCTATGGTCTTGATTTACTCTACCTTGAGCTTGGATTGATCAAAAGATGAAAGATGGCTCAGATCTCCCTCAGATCTCCCCATTTCTTGATTGGACGACCCACATTTCTCCATCTCTTGATCCTCATGATTGAAGCCAAGTCTGAACTCAAATTCGATCCAATCTGATCTAGGTCCGTGATCATTCGAAGCCTACAACATTATATTCAAATTTAATGTCAAAACATCTCAAATATAAAAAGATTTGCATCCAAAGCTAAAATAGAAACAACTCTAGAACTTAGTGTAAATGCAAAATTAAGCATATAAAAATGGATCAAAACATAGATTTGAGAGTCTAAATTGATTGTCAAATGGTAATTATCACCCACAGATATCAAAGTACATAACTCCGTATGTAGGGAACCGTAGTGACTTCAGGTCTAAGGATTATTCATACTAATAGTCACATGAGAAACTTTATGACACTCATATGACAATCTATGAAACTTTCTCATGGAGGGTCAACTCAGTATACACTCTCTAATGTATACTCATGTGTCAACTTGATATCACATATTTATGACTTGTGAGCTCAAGTCATCAATTGACCTGCATGCTAATCTCCATGCATTAATATTGTCCCTGAATATTAATGTTTGACTAGGAATAATTTAGTGTAGTGTTCTCTACATTATCTCACTATCGATTCAACCAATCAATATAATGTAGATAAGAACCTCCAACACAAGAACATTATTATACTTAGTTATCTGGCACAAAATAAAATAAGTATAATAACCAAACATGTCTTTATTAATGATAGAATATGATACAAAAAGTCCTAGTCAATCATCACATAATTGGCTCTGGGGCTCCTACTAACACCCTTAGCCTTGAAAGGCCTATTGGTCATCTTACCTTCCAAGCACTACTCACAGGTTGGGAAGTCTTCCACCACTAATGAACCCAAGGGCCCATCAGCTACCAACCTCTGAATCCTACTAAGGTTAATATGACCAAGCCTAAGGTGCCAAAGATACGTCTGATTCATCATAGAAGGCTCCTTTCTCTTATTTAGGTTAGATAATGAGCTATTAACTTTTGTTTGCATCGTGGAAGTCTTTGGTTCTACAGTGTACAGATTGCCAACCATAGTACCCCCAACAGATAATCTCTCTATTTCTTTTTATAACAACTCTGTTATTAAAAGCAATAGAATATTCATCCTTTATTAACTTAGAAACTAAAATTAAATTCTTTCTAAATGAGGGTATATATAAGCAATCTCTCAAAACCAACACTTTATTCCTCTCAAAAGACAAATAAAAATCTCCCACTGCAACTGCTGCCACCTTCATAGCATTGCCCATGTAGACCACGATTTCTCCATCAGCTAGCCGTCGGGTTTCCTGGAACCCCTGTAGAGTATTGCAGATATGATTAGTGACCCCCGTATCTACGCACCAGGTACTGGTAGATAGCACCGCTAAACATGTTCAATGACAAAGCATGAGGAAATATCTTTATTTTGATGATGGGGACAGTCCGCTTCCAGTGTCCAGTTTGCTTACACGTGAAACACTTGCCTTTTGGCTTCTTCACGCCAGTTCGAGGTCCCTACGATGCTGCTGCTGCTGCCTTCTTGAACCCTCCTTATTTCTTCTTCTTATTGCCTTTCGGCACAGAAGTAGAAACCCTTTGAGTCATTAAGGCCTGCGAATTCAGATGAAATAGCCCCTCCGCCGCCTGGAGTTCTCCCAGGAGTTCCCCGAACGTATACTCATGTTTGTTCATGTTATAGTTGAGCCGGAACTGCTCAAAACTCCTAGGCAGAGATTGGAGTATAATATCGACCTGGGATTCCCCATCGATTTGTCCTCCAAGAACCTCAATCTCATTGAGGTGGGCCATCATTTTCAGGACATGATCCCTTTCGAGTGTCCCTTCGACCATAGTGGTCGGCATCATATTCTTCATCGCCAGCTGCCTAGCAGCACGACTCTGGTGCCCGAAGAGCTCCTGAAGGTTCAGCATCATGTCACAAGTAGTGGGCATGGCCTGATGCTGAGGTTGCAATACATTCGACATGGATGCCAGAATGTAACACCGCGCCATCTCATCTGCCTTAACCCATTTCTTGTAACACTCCCTCTGCTCTTCACTAGATTTGTCGCTAGGCTTATCAGGACAGTTTTCAGTGAGTACAAATTTGTACTCTTCAGCTGTAAGGACAATGTCTAGGTTTCTTTTTCAGTCAATATAGTTGGGTCTAGTAAGTTTATTCTCCTTAAGTATGGTAGCTAGTGGGTTAAAGGCTATTTTGAAAATCCTGAGAATCACAACATACACTACTTTAGAATTCAAAAAATAAATTGATTCCTCAAAACAATAAAGTTTCGAAATCAACCAACACATCTAAACATCGAGAAATTCGTATGCCACGATGGTGTGGACGTATACGAATTTCTACATTCGTAAGAGGAGCTTTTACCCATTAGTCTTACTATCTTGTCAACCTAACTTTTTGACAAGATTAATAGTTGGTTCACTTCGACCGTAGAAAATAATAGCAGTGACTCCGATGGGGAGGATACTATTATTCACAACTAAGTGTTTACCATTACACGACACTAAGAAAATTATTTCCGATTATGTGCCTTCCGATGGGGAAGTACACACGCTCTTTAATAATTTTCTATAGTCTTTTTCGACCCAGTGATCCGCAGAACAAGCCCATCCGATGGGGAGGAAGGCATTCAGAGCCGACGCGCAGACTTGTTCGCATCACTTATCGGATTGTAATGGAGGCTATGGCACCCTTAGGGTCTCTCTCCCACTTAGTAATTTAGTTCGAGGAATTTTAACAAGCACATTCACACGACAAGCACATAACCAACATAATGAGAATAGAAAATCTAGATTTTCCAACTTGTGATGGCCTTGGTTTCCAATGTGCCTTCAGTCGTGTCATCACCTCGTCCGCTCCTCCCTTCCTTATGCGCAAGCCACCATGAGGGATCTCCGAGCTGAAATGATTAGCTAATTATTTACATCATCGATCCTATACTCCACGAAGGAGTTACATGAAAACTAGATCGAAAGTAAAATAATGAGCTCGGCTAATCATGTGTCGTATTTAATTACAAAAAGTAAATACTACCTAGCCTAGTTAACCCCAAGGATTAATTAATTTATAAAAATTTACAACCATTCACACAACAATTATTTGGCCATGATAAGTTAGAATCTCATGCCTGCAACACAAAGTTAGCCTACGCACATCCACATATCATCCAACAAAATAAAATGTATGAAAAATGCAAAAATTAACCAATCCTAAACATACAAAACCGGAAACCTCACCTCTGATACCAATTGTTCGGTATGGCTTGGCGGGTTTCCCTAGCGAATACTTGGTCATCCTTAAGAGACCTCTCCATGTTTACGGATTAAAAAATTTAATCTGAATGGAGACCCGTCTCCCAACGAACATCTCGTTATCATATCATTCGGTATGAATTACAACTTGGCCAATCACAAATATCGTGCCTTGTAATTCTCTTAACCAAACGACCGCGGAAGAGATGACGAGTGGATCGCCGGTTCTTGTGTTTATGGTCAGGGTCCAATTAATTAATTATTAGCTATGATACAAAATCAAAATAATTAACTAATTCACATGAAATGACGAAGCTAATTAACATGACACCAAAATAAGAATACGAGCTAAGGAAGAATTATACCTTCCCTTTTACCTCGTAGCCTTCTACCTTATGTCCCTCTCTTCTCGGACGTCGTGTGGGCGACGAGCTATCGAGAACCGAGATCACCAAAGGAGATCTAAAGCCTCTCTCCTTCTTCTCTTTGCGCCGGCCAAAACAAAACCCTAGGGTTTAGTTGCCGCCAACCAAACCAAGAAAGGAGTTTCCTTCTTCTCTTCACCACCGCCTCCTCCAAGCTCCTGATGTTGCTGCCAACACAAGGAGTAGCCAAGGAGGAGATCTACTCTCTCAGCCGGCCACCGAAAAACCTCTTTTGAAGGTTGTCGCCGCCGCCCCTCCTTGCCAAGGTGTGCCACCGCCGAGCTCCTTTCCTCCCCTTTACACTTGCGTCCGACCAAGAAGAAGGTAAGGAAGTTACCTCCCTTCCTTGTGCCATGCCCAAAGTAGAGAGAAAGGAGAAACGAGAGGAGAAGTTGAGCCTTCTCCCTTCCACACCCGCCGACCACACCAATGCCTAGGAGAGAGAGAGAGAGAGTGAGAGAGAGAATGAGAGGAATAATATGAGGCTTAATTAATTCCTTTTCTTGGTGGTTTCATGGGGTATATATAGGGCTAAGGTAGGGACGAAGAGAAGGAGTTGGATCTTGGCCAGTTAATGGATCTAAACCCGATCCATTAATTAAGATCCATTCCACTAAAAGATCTTAATTGAACTTCCTCACCAACCCCCATATTTTCATATGGGCTCCACTTATTATGAGTCGTCCACCCTCCGTGTTTAAGATATCGAATGCTCGTTAATTAATTTAAATTATTGACAATTTAAATTAATTAACTTCTGGATCCTTGATTAGTACCACTCAACCTTATCATCATGTTGGATCAAATCCACCTGCAGGGTTTAACATGATGAACCTTTTGAGCTCATCAAGGGGGCATCTTCATCCCGACTCACCAGGACACGGATTCCGTCAATAATCAATGGCACACCATATAATTAATATTATTTCCCAACTTATTGGGCCTATCGGTCTAACACAATAGATCTCGCCCATTGGTAAATCAAAGAAATAATAATTAATCATACGCTCCCGTTATTATATCGAGATTTAGGGATCATATTCCATATTAAAATCTGAGATCCAATCCAATTATCAAGTCACTACAAATTGGATGATCTCTGATTTTGGTCCTGCTCAATGTACTCAAAGTACACTAGTGTAATTCTATGGTCAAGACCAACCACACCTAATTACACTACAACCATCTCGATGGTTTGACCAATTCCATCTTGGCTGTGAGCCTCTGCTTATACTAGGCAAGGAACTGATAACATGATCTTCCGTGTGTCACCACACACCATGATATATATAATGTAATGTAATGGACTTTTATGCATGTACTAATATGAACAAGCACCTAGTGTTGTTGTGATTCTCTTTTTCAAAATAAAGATGATCTTATAAAAGGGCAAATCTTTTAGTATACACATCTATCACTGAAATCCACGGTTCGGAATTCAGCAATGAAACCAACTCGCTGATCCATCACGGAGGAAAGGGAACCAAAAGAAAACATCCAAAACCTGGTAATCTTTCATCCCAATCAGATCGACACGGCTAGGGGAAATTGAACTCACCTCAAAAGCCTTGTGTTGGTTGGGAAATCTGATCTGCTCTTACAAGAACCAGACCAATAGGTGACACAACCTCCTCCTCTGAGATGGCTGCTTCCCTGAACCTGGAACACTATAGTCTGATCATGGTGGTGAGTACCTCTTAGGAGAGTTTAGGAGTTACTTATCAGAGACTGGGATTCAATCCCAATTGCCCGCACCTAGTACACCCAACAGAACGGTGTGGCGGAGTGAAGGAATAGGATTCTTATGGAGATGGTTAGATCGATGATGAGTTATTCTGAATTACCGAATTCGTTCTGGGGGTATGCTTTGGAGACAACAGTGTATATTCTGAACTTGGTACTTTCTAAATCAATACCCTCTACTCCCATAGAATTGTGGAATGGGCATAAGCCTAGTCTGAGACATATTCGGATTTGGGTAGTCCAACACATGTGCTGAAGGGAGATGCTGATAAGTTGGAATCTCATGCAAAAGTACGCTTGTTTGTAGGCTATCCTAGAGAACGAAAGGTGGTTTGTTTTATAATCCTAAAGATCAGAAGGTCATCGTTAGCTTATAATCCTAAAGATCAGAAGGTCATCGTTAACACGAATGCCCGATTTTTAGAAGAGGACTATATAATGGACCATAATCCATGAGTAAGATTGTTCTAGAGAAAATGAGAGGGGATGTTCCTATTCAGTACCAACGGTACAGATGATATACCACAAGTGACTGCACCGCATGCACAGATGATATATAGGTAGTACCTCGTCATAGTGGGAGGGTTGTTAGGCAACCTGACAGATTATATTTTTGGGAAGAGTCCTCGGACTGGGTCCTTGGTGAACATGAACCTGATTCTTGACCTATGATGAAGCACTCCAAGATAAAGATGCGGTATCTTGGCAAAGGCAATGAAATCTGAGATAGAATCTATGGATTCTAATCAAGTCTTGGAGCTTGTAGAACCACCTGATGGTGTAAAAGTCATTGGATGTAAGTGGATCTACAAAAGAAAGAGAGGATCAGACGGAAAGGTGGAAACCTTTAAAGCAAGGCTTTTGCAAAAGGGTATACTCAGAAAGAGGGGATCGATTATAAGGAAACCTTTTCGCCGGGAGCCATGCTTAAGTCTATCCGGATTCTCTTGTCTATTGCCGCTCATATGGATTATGACGTGTGACAAATGGATGTCAAGACTGCTTTCCTTAATGGAAGTCTTGAAGAAAACATTATATGAAGCAACCAGAGGGATTCATTACAAAGGGCAAAGAGCATCTTGTGTGCAAGCTTAATCAGTCAATTTAAGATCTTGGAACATCCAGTTTGATGAGGTAATTCAGTCTTATGGATTCATACAAAGTTCGGATGAGTCTTGTGTATACAAGAGGAGTGACGAAAATGTAGTGGTATTTCTTAGATGACATTTTGCTCATTGGCAACAATGTCAAAGTATTGTCAGACGTAAGGGTATGGTTGTCCAAACAGTTTGATATGAAGAACTTGGGAGAAGCTGGACACATCCTTGGGATCAAAGTTACAAGGGATCGCAAGAAAAGGATGTTGTGCTTATCTCAAGCTTCGTATATTGACACTATCCTAGCTCGTTTTAGCATGCAAAACTCCAAGAAAGGTTTTCTACCTTTTCGGCATAGAGTACCTTTATCTAAGGAGATGTGTCCTAAAACATCAAAGGAGATAGAGGAGATGAAGGCAATTCCTTATGCTTCGGCTGTAGGAAGCCTAATGAATGCTATGTTATGTACGAGACCAGATATATGTTTTGCCATGGGCATGGTTAACAGATATCAAAGTAATCCAGGATAAGGACATTGGACTGCGGTAAAACATATATTAAAGTACTGAAAAGGACTAGAAATTATATGCTAGTTTACCATGCAGATTATTTGCTCCCTATGGGTTACACGGATTATGATTTCCAATCAAATAGAGATAACAGTAAGTCTACCTTGGGTTATGTGTTTACTTTGGGAGATAGAGCCATAGTATGGAGGAGTATCAAGCAGAAATGCATTGCGGACCCCACCAAGGAAGCTGAGTATGTGGCAGCCTCTGATGCAACCAAAGAAGCTGTATGACTCAGGATCTTCTTAATGAACTTAGAGGTGATTCCTGGTTTGCCCAAAGCTATCACAATTTATTGTGATAATAGTGGTGCAGTAGCAAACTCGAAGGAACCACGAGCCCATAAGGCAAGTAAACACATTGAGTGCAAGTACCACCTAATACGAGACATCGTAAAGCGAGGAGAAGTTATTGTCGCCAAGATTGCATCAGTGGATAACCTGGCAGATCCTTTCACTAAGGTCCTTCCAGCGAAAGCTTATGATAGGCATGTGGAGGGGATGTGAATTAAAAATATGGTAGTTTGATGACAAGGGGCGCTTGGTATAAATTTGGCAATGGGAATGGTAATGAGTTTGATTAAGTTTGTGTTGTGATACTATTGGTTATGTATTTTTATTTTGATTCGATTCCGATACCACCTACTTCTAACCGTTACCAAGCGCCCTCATAGTCTTTTAGTATAAGTGGGAGATTGTTAGGATGTATACTATAAGTCTAGTTTTTGTATGAACATCTATTTTGGAATAAGAATCACAATGGTCATGTGTTTGCATTTTATATTTGTTATATGTATGCAATTGTCTGTTACTTTACATTGTAGATAACATGGTGTGTGGTGTCACACAGAAGATTATGTTATCAGTTCCTTGTAAAGTATAAATAGTGGCTCACAACCGAGATGAATTTGGACAAACCATTGGAATGATTGTAGTGTAATTTGGTATTAGTCTATCTTGACTATAGAATTACACTAGTGCACTTTGTGTGTATTGAGCAGGACCGATTTGAGGTGATTCAATTTATACTGACTATATAATCAAACAAGACCTCATGTTATTATGGATGTACATGCTCTTAATCCCGATATAATAATGAACACATGTACTTAATATTTATTTCTTTAATTTACCAATGGGCGAGATTTATTCGTTAAATCAATAGGCCCGGTAAATTGGGAAATAATATTAATTATATGGTGTGTCGTTGATTATAGATGGAAACCATGTCCTAATTATTTTAGGATGATGATGTCCCCTTGAGGAGCTCATAAAGATTATCAAGAAAATCCTGCAGGTGGACTTGGTTCGACATGATAATAAGGTTGAGTGGTACTACTTTGGAGTTAGATATTAATTAATTAATTATCAGTAATTTAATTAATTAATGGACATGTGATATCTTAAACACGGGAAGATAATGTACACATAATAAGGTGGAGCCCATATATTAATATGGGGTTGGTGCGGCAGTTCAATAATAACCCATTAGTGGAGCGGGTTATTATTAACAGGTCAGGTTGAGGATCCGTTATGTAACGCCCGCTTTTTTTTTCTCTAAAGCGGCGTTAGGCTAACATACTTAGGGCATGTAACATCATACTGCAGCGGAATAACTTTAACTTTACATTTACATGCCCCTATTACCCTTCTTAACATAATGTCATGGAAACTTGGCATATTGACTTTATACTTAAACATCTTATCATATCTTGCTTAACATCATAACATAAAGTTCCATGAGTCATTATTCGAGCATAGAGATATCAAAAGTAAAGTTCTAGCATAAACGGTAAACATTTGGTTTCCTGGGCCAAGTCACTATCACACACATTTGTTCTTGCCCTCCTGCTGCTTCCTCACTGTCCCCTTGCATGATCTGCGGTATAAGGAAAAAGACTATAAGCACACAGGCTTAGTAAGACTCTTTCCTACTCACTAAAACCATTCGTCATTCAGTCATAATCATATGAAACATAATCATCATTTAGTCTTAAACATGAAGCATAAACATAAACCTACTTAAACTTTACATGGCATGGTACATGGCATAACCATAAACATAACTAAACATTCCTATCATGGCATAAAGCATAAACATAAGCATAAACATGATTAAACCTTTCTATCATGGCATAAAGCATAAACATGAGCATAGACATAATTACCATTCCTATCATGGCCTAAAGCATAAACATAAGCATAGACATAATTAAACATTCCTATCATGGCTTAAAGCATGGTATAAACATACTCATCATTAGACATTCTTAACATGGCATGGAACATGGTATAACCATAAACATAACTAAACATTCCTATCATGGCATAAAGCATAAACATAAGAATAAACATGATTAAACCTTTCTATCATGGCATAAAGCATAAACATGAGCATAGACATAATTACCATTCCTATCATGGCCTAAAGCATAAACATAAGCATAGACATAATTAAACATTCCTATCATGGCTTAAAGCATGGTATAAACATAATCATCATTAGACATTCTTAACATGGCATGGAACATGGTATAACCATAAACATAAGGTATAGACCAACCTATCTAGCATATCATGGCATATTTTCCATTATAGCATATGGGCATCTTCTTAACATAATCATGGCATAAGTTATTTACTTTCATACCTATTTCTTAACATGAATCATAAGCATAAGACATCATCATCATAGCATAATGCATAACATGAATGAATGCGTGGGTGGAATGCATATGTATATATATATATATATATAGATGTATAGATGCCTAACTTTTAAAACATACTTTTAAATACTTTAACATAATCATCACATTGTTGGGGTCCCCGGCTTGTACCACATACATACATCATGGCGCGCATCCCTAAGTAGATACAAGGTAGCTAGCCTCGACCTACTAGGGTAAGGACAGCATAGTCGGTAGTCCTCGTACCGGGGCATTCTTAAGGTGTCCATCCCTGTTGCACAGCTTCGGTAGTGCCAGAACCGTGGACAGCTTCGGTAGTCCAGAACCGGGGCGTTCTTAAGGTGCCCATCCCTTGGACCCATACTTCGGTCCGGTACAAGCCCCATTCATAAAGTAAAATACTTTACATGCTTCATCATTCATAAGACATTCATGGCATATTTAAACATGGCATAACTTGGTTACATGAAGCATGACTTAAAACATGCTTGACCATCATGATGCCTGGAAGGCATGAGCATTATCTTTCTTCATAAACATGGCATGCATCTTTATTCATAACATGGCATGCATCATTATTCATAACATGACATGCATCATTATTCATAACATGGCTTGCATCATTATTCATAACATGACATGCATCATTATTCATAACATCGTGGCATGCATCATTCATATCATAAACATAACATAACATGGTTCTTAACATAACATGAACATATAACATAGCATGGTTCTTAACATAGCATGAACATATAACATAGCATGGTTCTTAACATAGCATGAACATATAACATCATATGGTTCTTAACATAACATAAGTATTCATAGGTAGGACTTCCATAAACATGATTCCTACTATCCAAGTGCATGACACGGAACATAAGACATTCATAAATAACCCTATTAGGCATGGCATCCAAATCATAAGCATACATACATAAACATGGTACTTAAGGTTAGGGTTATAGGTAACTTAAATTCCTACCACATGCTTGAACCCTTATGTATTCTTCATAATGAACTATAAACCATCATTCTTCAAATCTTAACTCCATCAAACCCTAATTACCTAGCCTTGGCCGAAACCTACATGGAAGGTTTCCATCATTCCCATAAACATATAAGATGGCACAAGGTAAAGGAACATCCATACATTGCCTATAAGACCATAGGGAGCCCTTAGGGCTCATGATTAGGGTTAACCCTAATCCTTAGCCCCCCTTCCTAGGACTGGCCGGAACCTACAAGGGCATGGGTGCATGGAAAAATTTCATTAAAATCCCCAATCAACCATTAAACATCAACCATAACATACCATAGGGTCTATTAGGGCCCTTACTTGGGGAAAGCCCTAACTTTTGCCCTACCATCCATCTTGGCCGAATCTTGTGGGGTCACAAAGCCTTGAAAAAAGGTCCCATAAGTCACCCTTAATCTCCCTTATATCATGTTAATACACAACACATATGCTTGGGGGTTTGGATTTAACTCTACCCATGAGTTCATAGGTTGGCCGAAAACCCTAGGGGCCCTAGGGTACCCCAAAAATTCCCTAAAATTATACTTAACCTCTAAACATCATGATAGCATATTAGAAAACATAACTAGGATTTATAGCATCATTTTGGACCCAAAACATGCTAGGGCCGAAACCTCCTTAGGCTAGGGTTCTTGATTTTCTTTCCTTTCAACTTAAATCTCAAACCAACCTTTATAATATGCTAAAAATCATAGAAAATCATAAAGAACTAATATACCACAGGTGAGGGAGTCTTACATTGGGATTTCTTGATTTTTAGACCTTAAAAGAGAAAGAACTTATAGAGCTCTTGACCCTTGATCCCTCCTTGCTCTTGTAGCCTTGGAAGGAACCTAGATCTAGGAGATGAAGCCTTGGTGGAAGCTTTTCCAAGGGAGAACTCCCTTGGAGGTGTTCGGCTAGAATGAGGAAGGAGGAGAGGAGGAAATGCAATTGAAGGAAGAAAGAAAGAAACTCCCAAACCCCCCTATTTATCACCCATTAAAGAGGTAAATGAAGAGTCTCTCCATGACCCTTCATCTTCTTTTAAGCCTCAACCAATCTCCATTTCATTCCCTTATAACATTCCCTTGCTAGATGAGTTGGTTAAAGCATACATGGTTGTACAAGAGGTCCAAGGTTCAATCCTTGGCTCATGCACCTTTATTTTTTATTTTATTTTTATTTCATTTATTTTATTATTTTTATTTTTTCCTAAATTCCGAAAATCCCCCTAAAATCACCCATAATTATGCTAATATTCCTAAATAAAATTCTTTTATATTTATATTAATTTTACCTAATTAATACCCATTTTTGGAGCCCATTTAAAGCTCATTAGTACCTAATTTCTCCATTAAAATAGGAAAAATTAGGCTAAGACTTACCCATAATCATGCTAATATGCCTAATTAAATCCTATTTATATTTATACTAATTATTACCTAAAATCCACCTATAATCATGGTACTAAAAAGCCCACATAAGGCCCATTAGTACTTAGTTTTCTCAATTTAAATGAGAAAACATGGATTTTCTAGGCCAAAGTTCGTATTAATACCTCTAGGTCCTTCGGAAAATTATTTAGACATGCTCAATATTTTCAGAAAATATTAAGAGAATTTTTCGGGTCATTACACGTTAGGAGACCAAAACCAACTCCTCCTCATGGTCCCTATTATAGCCTATAAATATCCTCTCATAAGCCATCATGAAGAGCCCTAAGCCTCTCTATTCTCTCCTCTCTCTCTCTCTCTCACTCTCCTAGGGTTGTGGCACCGCAAGGAGCAAGGGGAGGGCTCGGTTTGGGTTTTGGGGAAGAAGGAAATTCTTTCTCCTTTTCTTCTCTTCTTCTCTTCTCCTTTTGGGCGTGCGACATCAACATGCAAGGGAGAGTTTTTCATCTTCTCTTCTCTCCTTTGGCCGGGCAAGCTTGAAGTGAAGGAGAAGGGGCCGGCGCAACCACAAGCAAGGGTTAGGGCCGGTGACGCAAGGTGAAGAAGAAAGGAGAAGAAGGAAGAAGGGCTTGTTGGTGGCTTTGTTTCTTGGAAGATCGTCGCCCACATGACATCCAAGAAGAGGATAGGAATACAATAGAAGATCAAGAGGTAAAACAAGAGGTATATCTTGTTCTTGTTTCATTCTTGTATTAATTATTGTTTTTATCTTGGACCCCGAATCAAACACAAGAACCGGCGATACAAACCTCATTATCTATTCCGCGACTAATCGATAAAGGAGTTTGATTACTTGAATAACAAGTTTGTTCAAGCGATCACTCAATCGAAAAGCACAATGATGAGATAGGTCGTTCGGGAAGTTTTCTTTCCATCCGAATTATTTCTAATCTATAGAATTTTAATCCGGGGATATGAAGAGGATCCCACAACCGAATCCAACATCCTTAAATTTAGAGTTGCACACAACATGAATTCTTACAAACTCACAAGACCTTAACTTCTGGAACAAACTAAAACCCCAACATGGTTTATAGCCATAGTTGAAACAACCTAAGCTTATTCCAAGCAGCACCAACAGATCGTAGGAGACAGTTGATCAAATTCAAAACTCCACAAAGCTAACTACTAGCTCCCAACCAAAACATCAAAACACTTAAATTCCAAACAATACGATGGCTAAACCCATCACAGTAGCGAAGAGCAAAAAAACCAATCATCCACTCCCCACTTAAACTCTTGATTCGGTCCATCATAGCTAGGCATAATCCACACCTCAACCTAATTCAGTTCAAGCTTTTAAATCACAGAACTCGGATCTGTACATAACCAGGATGATCTAAGCTACTACATTAGATTCAAAACATGATCACAATTGGAGTTACCCGATGGATTCAATCTTCGAAATCGAATTAACCCTAAACAAGATGAATTAGAAATCAATCCAACTCCTTACCTGAGCTCGAGCAGCTCTCCACAGTAGAAGCTCCCAGTCGACACAGTGAGGTGGTGCAGGAAGGAGGAACTGAAATCCAAGGTCCAGAATTCATCAGCGCAACCAACTCGTTGATCCATCACAGAGGAAAGGGAAACCAAAAGAAAACATCCGAAACCTCATAATCTAACATCCCAATCAGATCGACACAGCCAGGGGAAACTGAACTCACCTCAAAAGCCTTGCGTTGGCTGGGAAATCTGATCCGCTCTAACAAGAACCAGACCAATAGGTGACACAACCTCCTGCTCTGAGGTGGTTGCTTCCCTGAACCCTAGATTGCCGCAATGCCCATGTTAGGAAGGGAAAGGTTGTAGGGGAACACAAGGGGAAAATGACTGGGAGCCTTAATTCCAAAACCTTACCCTGTCACTGCCAGAGAAGAGGACTTGCTGACCCGGGATGCTAAGATCGACCGACCCTCAGTCGCCGATGATGGCTCGTCGCGATGCTCTCCACTCGATCCTGATCGCGTGATAGAAGAGTTGGCTTCGACAAAGGTTGTGGCAGAGAGGGAGATTATAAGTGGTGGCTCTTTTCCACTTTAGTCCAAAAGTTTAGCCCTTTTTGCAATTCAATCCTTGGGTTTCAAATTTCAACCCATTAGCCCCTTATAAATTTCCAATTTTTATCCATTTCGTCCCTATAGTGTATTGTGAACCCCCTTTGACTTTGGTTTAGGTACCGAAAACCCTAACCCTTCTCCGGAAAATTTTCTGGGATTGATTCAAAAGTGTCGGATTTAACATGAATTAAGCCATTCTAAATTAAGCAAAAAGTATCAAACAACTTTCATCCAATCTAACCATTCTAAATATGCAACAAGTAAACTAGCATGAATGACATGACATATATGTAATGAAAAATAAGCATATGCATGACAGTTATGACATGACATATATGTAAAAAAAATAAGCAGATGCATGACAGTTATGCATATATATCAATCAAGTTAAAACATTTTAAATAATTCAAATAATGCATCAAATTCTCTATTTGATACAACTTGTGTGAAACTGCGAATGTGTCAACCCATTTTGACACATTGTTGATTATTAATTTGATTGTTTCATTTGATAGAATTTTATTAATTTCATAATTAAAGGTATTTAATTATAATTTAGTTCATGAATTTTAGATTAACAAATTTTAGGTATTTGAATTTGGATTTCTTAGTCATGTTAATTTGATAATGATTCAAATTTGAATTTTTAAAGTTGACTTAGTATTCTTGAATTTGTATTTTTGATTTTTGTGTTTTTAAGACTTGATTTTAAATTATTAGAATTATTATATTGATTAATTAGCTCTGAATTTTGAATTTAAGTTGAATTATTATTATTAATTAAAATTTAAAATTTTAATAATTAATTAAATCTGGTAGTTTGGGTTTAATTGACTTTTTCAATTTTATCTTTTCAATTAAATTTGATGATTCTGATTCGTCGATTGATTATTTTAATTTTAGATTTTAATTATTTTTAATATTTTTATTTTCTTTGATTCCTTGTAATATTTTTTAATTATATTTTCAAGGTGAATAAGTTCAGATATATCAATTAAATTTTCAAAAATTATCTTCAAAATTATCATTATTTCAAAATTATTAATTAAAGTTTGAGAATTATCTTCAAAATTATTAATTAAAGTTTAAGAATTATCTTCAATATTATTAATTAATATTTGAGAATTATATTCAAAATTATTAATTGATGTTTTAGAATTATTCAATGTTATTAATTAAAATTTGATCTTGATATTTATTATGCGAAATTTTATCATCATATTAAATTTTATTTTAAGGGCGATGTGTAATTTTATTTATTAAAATTTCAAAAGTATATTGAATTTTATTTAATAAAATTTTATCATTAGAATTTATGGAATTAGTATTTAAATTTTAAAATTATCAGGATAAGTTTTATTCATTAAAATTGTGGGATTATCTAAAGAATTATCCAATAAAATTTTAGAGTTAATTTTAGAAATTACAAAATTTATATAAAATATTAGAGAATTAATATTTAAAATTTTAATATTATCCATGATTGATTTAGATTTATTACTACCGAATTTGTCATGTAGTGTTTTTAACTTATCATGTAAATAATCTAATTAGGGGTACTTACAACTATAACCAAGTTTCAAAATCCAAGGACATATTGGATGGCTAGATCGACTATTCTGAAAACTCGAGCAGGAAAAATTTTCAATCCTGGATAATTACAGGGTTAGGTGTTTGATTTGATCGCTGCCAAGGGGTCCTAATGTAGTTGCACACCATATATAGGGACGTTATGAAGGGTGTATCTCGTATGTTGAGTTGTGTGTGGAGCTATTTCACCATAAGTTTCCATAAGAGGATTTAGAAAATATTGAGGAGGATATAGAAGATCTTGAGGATCAACCAAAAGAGGATCTTGAAGATTTAGTTCACTCACTAGGATTTCCTTCACCTAACTTCCCTTGCTAGGATTTCTTTCCACCTAGCTTCCCTTGCTAGGACCCGGCTTCACTCACCAGGATTTAGTTCACCAAAATCACTCCTTTGCTGGTCATCATGATCCTGACTAGACTTCCTCCAATCTTTAGGTAAATATAATCTCACACCTCAAGTCCGGTGTGGTTTAATCCCTTGGTCAAACTGACCAATCCTAGGTTGTATTTATTCTATCAAACATCAGATCCTGTTTGGCTAACTCTTTGTCAAACTGATTAAACCTGGGTTAACACTACCAAACATAAGGTCCTATTTGGTTTAACCCCTTGATCACTTTGACCACCCTTAATATTGTCTAACACATTGTCACTAACTTTAGTATATTGTTAAACATCGAAACCCTAGAGGATGACTGTTTATCACTGATGCATTTTGCACCAACACGAGATATAAATGACCACTACTCTAGTATTTTTCCTAGTGGGAATAATACTAGCTTATCTAGCCTATTAGAGTGTTGTTATTGTTACTATCGTTATCTACGAATAGTATAAGCTCATTTAGTTTATGAAAATAATGTATTAAAAACTATTATTATATATAAATAGTGCTATATTTAATGAAGAAGTTGTTATTAAATAAACATGTGTTATGTATTAACTAACTTGAAAATGATTAGTTAATTTAATTTCTATTAAATGATTAGTTTATTTTGATAGGATGTATAAAATAGAATTGATCAATTTTGATTAGATTTGATCATACGAATGATGAGTGGAAATGTAGTTACCACTTGATTTCATAAGCAAACTCAAATTTGTATTGAATCAATCATAAATTATATACATATGAAAGACAATGAATTACTAAATAATATGTATTTATGATAAATCATGATAACTAAGAACATCATAGCTGAACTCAATAAAGGAGAAAAATTATATGGGGATAACTATAAAATATGACATCTCTAGATACAATATGTTTTGAGGAACCAAAAATTCTAGAGATCATGAATCAATTGATGGAAGAACCTGCTGATGATTCTACAATACAACACAAATATGATCTTGATGCCTATAAGACATGGAAGAAAAAAGACTTCACTACTAAGATGATATTAATTAGTTCAATGGTAGACAACTTGATATTTGAGTATCAGCTCATGCTGTCTAGGTAGCGTTGAGAAAGAAATACTGTAGAGTTAGCTTAAGGAAGCTTTGTTAACTAACAATTAAGTTTGACAGTTATAAAAAGTGTCTGAATGCTACCATGGCCAATATTTGAGGGAAATGAGGAATATGATAGCGGAGTTAAAGGTTGCTGATCATGAGTTGATCGATGAATAATAGGTCAGGCAGTTATCCATTCCCTTTTTGATGCTTGGGAAATAATGAAACAAAACCTTACTCACAGTGACAATATCAAGACTTTCACTGATGTCTCACGTCATGTTGAACTAGAGGCGGAGAGAATAAAATTTGCAATGATTTCTGGATATACTTTTATAACTGAAGGTTCTAGATCCAAGAATAAGAAAAGCTGATTTAGGAAAGGAAAGGGAAAGGATAAAGAAGCTGGTTCTGCTGCTGGGCAAGGCCCAATCAAGAAGAAAGGATGGAAGTATGAAAAGAAACCTATGAGCAAGTTGACTTGCTATAATTGTGGCAAGAAGGGTCACTTTACTCGGGAATGTACTGAGTTAAAAAAGATAGATCCATGTTTATCTTCTTTGCATGAGCATTATGTTGCTAGTTTAGTATTATTAGCTGATTCTTATCTTTTGTAGATTATAGATTCAGAAGCAACGAATCATGTAGCTCGTGATCGAGCTATACACGTGGAGTGCCGTCGGGTACTAATTGGCAACAAATGGATATATGTGAGAAACAATGCAAAGATTGAAGTCGAAGGAATTGGATGTTGCAAACTCAACCTTCGTTGTGGATGTACTTTGTTTTTACATGCCCTATATGCTCTTGAGATTCGACAGAATCTGGTTTCCATTAATAGTCTTCTTGGTTTTGGTTATTGTATGAATTTTTATAGTCGTTGCGTGTAACTGAGAATTAACTTTGTGTTAATAGGATATGATTATGTATTGAATAGTTTCATGGTTCTTGATGTATAACTAGATATTAATTATGGAAATAATGGTTGTTTTCAAATATTGCACTTACCAGCGATGCTGATGTTAATTATGAAGTTTGACATGCTAGATTAGCATAGATAGGAGAAGAATGAATAATAGATTAACGAAAGAGGGTCTGCTCGATACTCATGCTAAAGTTAACGTGTCTATATGTGAGCATTGTCTTGCTGGAAAAGCTATTTAGGCTGAATCACCATTGCAATTAATTCATTCGGATATTTGTGGTCCAATGAATGTGAAGACTAGACATGAAAGTTCTTATTTCATTACATTTATTGATGACTTCACATGTTTGTTGGTATCGGAAGCACCAGATTGAACCTTGTTTTGATAAGTGGTAAAGGGTTCAAGTTAAACTGGTTTGTGTGTACTGATGAATTTGTGAAGCTTTCAGGAAATTCCTAGGTAAGCTAGGCAAGAAGTCTTGACCTGTAGGGTGAGCACGAAGTCTTGGTCGGGGATCGGGCAACGAAGACTTGGTGAGTGAAGCTGAGCATGAAGTCTTGGTCCGGGGTGTTGGAGATTCCTGGTCGCGCTTGGGAAACCTCTCTATGTCCCCGGATTAAAAATTTTCAATCCGAATGGAGAACAATTTCCCACACGACCGACTCATCATCGTGCTAACCGATTCGAGTGACCGCTTGAACAAACATATTGTTCTAGCAATCAAACTCGTCCAACCAATTAGCCGCGGAATAGACGATGAGTGGATCGCCGATTTTTGTGTTTATCATCGGGTTCCAAGATAATTAATTAACATAATTAATTAAACAATAATTAACATGCAATTAATTAAACAAGATCAAATGAAAGGAACCAAAATAAAAGGTTATACCTCTTGTTTATCTCACGATCTTCTACTGTATGACCCCACCTCTTCTTGGACGTCATGTGGGCGACGATCTTCCAAGAACCGAAGTCACCAAGGCACTTTCTCCCTCCACCAAGCTTTCTTCTCCTTCCCTTTACCTTGCATTGAAAACCCTAGCCACTAGGGAGTTGCCGCCGACCACCAAAAGAGGATCTTCTCCTCCTAGCTTGCGCCGACCACCAAGGGAAGAAGAAAGGAAGAAGTAGCCGCAACCCTCCATCTTTCTCTCTTTTTGCCGCTGGCGCCTAGCAACCAAGTTGCACCGCCGGACTTCCAGCTCCTCCTCTCCAACCTTGCTACCGTGGGCTTTAGGGAAGAAGAGAAGAAAAGGATAAGAGAAGAGGAAGAAGAGATGAACTTCTTCCTTCTCTTATCCTTGCACAACTTCCCTTCTCTTCCCTTTGCTACCCGCCGGCCACAAGAAGCCCTAGGAGAGAGAGGATGAGAGAGGAGAGAAAAGAGAGGCACTAGGGTTAATTTGGATGAAATTGGATCCTTGGTCTCATGACACATGAGGTATATTTAGGGCTACAATAGGGACCATGAGGAGGAGTTGGGTCTTGGCCACCCAATGGATCAAGGCCCGATCAATTAATGATGATCCATTCCACTAGAGGATCATCATTGATCTACCTCACCAACTCCCATATTTAAATATGGGATCCACCTATTATGAGTATAAAAATCTCCCCGTGTTTAAGATCTCGAATGCCCATTAATTAATTAAATTACTGACAATTTAATTAATTAATATCTAACTCCTTGAGTAGTACCACTCAACCTTATCATCATGTTGGACCAAGTTGATGGTTGCCTATGCAGTATGGCTTGGCGGGTTTCCTAAGCGAATACTTGGTCGTCCTTGAGAGACCTCTCCATGTCTACGGATTAAAAAAAATTAATCCGAATGGAGACCTATCTCCCAAACGACCGTCTCGTCATCGTATCGATCGATTCGAATTACAACTTAGCCAATCTCAAAGATCGAACCTTGTAATTCGCCTAACCGATCGACCGCGGAAAAGACAACGAGTGGATCGCCGATTTTTGTGTTTATTATCGGGGTCCAATAATTAATTATCAAACATTAATTAAATAAATAATTAAACATGATAATTAATTGAAACTCCACATAAAATGATAGAAATCAAAAGGAGTCAAGGAGAGAAATTATACCTCTCTTTACCTTACGATCTTCTACCATATGACCCTCCCCTCTTGGACGTAGTGTGGGCGATGATCTACCAAGAACCGGAATCACCAAGGGTCACCAAACAATCACTTCTTCTTGCGCCTAGCAAAACCCTAGCACTAGGGTTTGGAACTGTCGGCCACTCCTCTCCTTCCCTTGCGTTGCCGGCCACCAAGAGCCACCCAAGCTTGCCGACCACAAGGAAGCACTAGAGAGGAAGAAGAAGAAGAAGAAGAAGATAAAGGAGAAAAGTGTCCTCCTTCCTTTAAGATGTGTATACTGAAAGACATGCTTCTTTTATATATATGAACATCTTCACTTTGAAAAGAGAATCACAACTATACTAGGTGCTTGTTTATATTAGTACATGCATAAAAGTTCATTACTTTGCTTTGTAGATAACATGGTGTGTGGTGTCACACGGATGATCATGTTATCAGCTCCTTGCCTAGTATAAGTAGAGGCTCACAACCGAGATGGAATTGGACAAACCATCGAGATGGTTGTAGTGTAATTAGGTGTGGTTGGTCTTGACCATAAAATTACACTAGTGTGCTTTGAGTACATTGAGCAGGACCAAAACCAGAGGTTATCCAATTTGTACTCACTTTATAATTGGATAGGACCTCAACTTTTATTATGGAGTACGATCCCTTAATCCTGATATAATAACGGGCATATATTATTAATTATTATTTCTTTGATTTACTAATGGGCGTGATCTATTCTGTTAGATCGATAGGCCCGGTAAGTTGGGAGATAATATTAATAATATGATGTGTCATTGATTATTGACAGAATCCGTGTCCTGATGAGTCGGGATGATGATGCCACCTTGATGAGCTCAAAATGTTCATCATGCTAAACCCTGCAGGTGGATTTAATCCGCCGTGATGATAAGGTTGAGTGGTACTAATTAAGGATCCAGAAGTTAATTAATTTGAATTGCCAGTAATTTAAATTAATTAACGGGCATTCGATATCTTAAACACGGGGGGATGGACGACTCATAATACGTGGAGCCCATATGAAAATATGGGGGTTGGTGAGGAAGTTCAATTAAGATTCTTTAGTGGAATGGATCTTAATTAATGGATCGGGTTTAGATCCATTGGTGGGCCAAGATCCAACTCCTCCTATTGGTCCCTACCTTAGCCCTATATATACCCCATGGGATCAAGAAAACAAGGCCAAGAAATCCAATTAATCCACCCAAGGCTATCTCTCTTCCTCTCTCCCTCGTTTCTCTCTCTTAGGGCGCCGGTTAGAGGTAGGAATCACTCTTCCTTCTCAACCTACCTTTCTCCTCCTAGGCCGTCGATCACTGCTGGAGAAAGGGAGGATCTTGTCCTCCTTTTTATGGTGAACGGTGAGGAGAAGAGGGTTGGTGGGTGGCGTGCGAGAGAGGTCGGGGGGCGGCTGTGCAAGGCGGCGACGCTAGGGTGAAGAGGCAAGGTGAGCAGCCGGTTTTGGGTAAGGGAGGAAGGAGGTTCTTCTCTTTGTTCCTCTTCTTTACTCTCCTCTCGAAGATAGCAACTGAGCCGACGAGGCCTTGGAGGCTCCGGCGGCCGGCGACGCAAGGGAAGAGGAGAGAGAGGTGCTGACGAGTAAACCCTAGAAGCTAGGGTTTGATCGGCAAGGAAGAAGGGATTATTTGGAGGCCTTGGTGATCTCAGTTCTTGGTAGACCGTCGCCCACATGACGCCCGGGAAGGGAGGGACATAAGGTAGAAGGCCGCGAGGTGATCGGGAAGGTATAACCTCTTCCCAAGCTCCATGTTTATTATTGTGCCATGTTTTAATTGCCTCGTCATTTCATGTTAATTAGTTAATTATTTTGATTGTTTGTCATAGTTAATAATTAACTAATTGGACCCCGACCATAAACACAAAAGCCGGTGATCCACTCGTCGCTTTTTCGAGGTCGAATGATCAAGCAAATTACAAGGCTCGATCTTTGTGATTGGCCGAGTTGTAATTTGGATCGTTCGATACGGCACGAGATAGTCGTTGGGAGACGGGTCTCCATTCGGATTAATTTTTAATCCGTAGACATGGAGAGGTCTCTCAAGGACGACCAAGTTTTCACTAAGGAAACCCACCAAGCCATACCCAATACTTCCCACCTCAAACCGGCCAGAATTCTCTCCTCTTCCCTTGCTTGCGCCGCCGCCGGTCACCAAGGAGAAGATCTCTTCTCCACCTTCGACGAGCCTTCTTTCTCCCTGTTCTTGCCGAGCCACACAAGGAGGATGAAGCTCCTCCTTGTATCTGTGGTCGCCGAGCACAAAGCGTGAAGAAGGAGGGAGAAAAGAAAAACAAGAAGGAGAGGATTCTCCTTCTTGTCGCCAGCGCCCTAGGAGAGAGAAAAGAGAGAGAAGAGAGAAAAGCCTATGATGTGGTGATCAATTGGATTAGCCTTGGTTTCTTGATTCCATGGGGTATATATAGGGCTAAGGTAGGGACCAAGAGGAGGAGTTGGGTCTTGGCCCACTAATGGATCCAAATCCGATCCATTAATGAAGATCCATTCCACTAAATGATCTCCATTGAATTTCCTCACCAACCCCCATATTTTCTTATGGGCTTCACCTATTATGAGTACATCCATCTCCCCGTGTTTATGATATCGAATGCCCGTCGATCAATTTAAATTACTGATAATTTTAACTAATTAACTTCTAACTCCTTGACTAGTACCACTTAACCTTATCATCATGTTGGATCAAATCCACCTCCAGGGTTTAACATGATGAACCTTATGAGCTCATCAAGGGGGCATCATCATCCCGACTAACCAGGACACGATTCCGTCAATAATCAATGACACACCATATAATTAATATTATTTCTCAACTTACCGGGCCTATCGATTTAACAGAATAAATCTCACCCATTGGTAAATCAAAGAAATAAAATACTAAATATACGTGCCTGTTATTATATCGGGATTTAGAGATTGTACTCAATAGTAATCCGAGGTTTGATCCAATTATTAAGTCAGTACAAATTGAATCACCTCTATTTTGGTCCTGCTCAATGCACATAAAACACACTAGTGTAATTCTATGGACAAGATAAACCACACCTAATTACACAACAACCATCCCGATGGTTTATCCAACTCCATCTCAGTTGTGAGCCTCTACTTATACTATGCAAGGGACTGATAACATGATCTTCTGTGTGTCACCACATATCATGTTATCTATAATGCAATGTATGAGACTGTTATGCATATACTAATGTAAACATGCAACTGTGTTGTCGTGATTCTCTTTCATAATTTGGATGTTTATATAAAAGGACAAGTCTTTTAGTATACATCCTAACACAAGTCCACCTGCAGGATTTAACATGATGAGCTTTATGAGCTCCTCAAGGGGACATCATCAACCCGACTCACCAAGACATGGTTTCCTTCTATAATCAATGACACACCATGTAAATAATATTATTTCCCAACTTACTGGGGCTATCGGTTTAACAAATAAATCTCGCCCATTGATAAATCAAAGAAATAAATATTAAGTACATGTGCCCATTATTATACCAGGATTAAGAGCATGTACTCCAAAATAACTGAGGTCTGATTCAATCACCTCTATGTCAGTCCTGCTCAATACACACAAAGTGTACTAGTATAATTCTATGGTCAAGATAAACCAATACTAAATTGCATTACAACCATCCCAATGGTTTGTCCAAAACCAACTCGGTTGTGAGCCTCTACTTATACTCTACAAGGGACTAATAACATGATCTTCTATGTGACACCACACACCATGTTATCTATAATGCAAAGTATCAGACAATATGTACATAAATAACTATTATAAATATGCAAACAATGATCATGTGATTCTCTTTCAAAATGTAGATGTCCATACAAAAGCAAGGCTTTTAGTATACTTCCTAACAATCTCCCACTTATACTAAAAGACTATGCTGTCCTCACAATGCCATACATTTGACTCCCATATCCTCCACATACCTATCAAAAGCTCTCGCTGGAAGGGCCTTAGTGAAAGGATCCGCCAGGTTGTCCTCTGATGCAATCTTGGCGACAACAACTTCTCATTTTACGATCTCTCGTATCAGGTGGTACTTGCGGTCTATGTGTTTACTCACCTTATGGGCTCGTGGTTCCTTCGAGTTTGCAACTGCACCACTGTTATCACAATAAATTGTGATAGCTCTGGGCAAACCAGGAATCACATTCAAGTCCATCAAGAAGTTCTTGAGCCATACAACTTCTATGGCCGCCTCAAAGGCTGCCACATATCAGCTTCCATGGTGGAGTCCGCCACGTATTTCTGCTTGACACTCCTCCATACTATGGCTCCACCTCCTAAAGTAAACACATACCCCAAGGTAGACTTACTTTGATCCCTATCTGATTGGAAGTCAGAATCCGTGTAACCTAGAGGGAGTAATTAATCTGCCTGGTAAACTAGCATATAATCCCTAGTCATTCTCAGGTACTTCAATATATGCTTTACCGCAGTCCAATGTCCCTGTCCTGGATTACTTTGATATCTGCTAACCATGCCCACGGTATAGCAGATATCCGGTCTCGTATATAGCAAAGCATACATGATGCTTCCTACAGCCGAAGCATAAGGAACCACCTTGATCTCCTCTATTTCCTTTGATGTTTTAGGACACATCTCCTTAGATAGAGGTACTCTATGCCGAAAAGGTAGAAAACCTTTCTTGGAGTTTTCCATGCTAAAACGAGCTAGGACAGTGTCTATGGATGAAGCTTGAGATAAGCACAACATCCTTTTCTTGCGATCCCTTATAACTTTGATCCCAAGGTTGTGCCCTGCTTCTCCCATGTCCTTCATATCAAACTGTTTGGACAACCATACCCTTACGTCTGATAATACTTTGACATTGTTGCCAATGAGAAAAATATCATCTACGTATAGTACAAGAAATACTACTACGTTTCCGTCACATCTCTTATATACACAAGACTCATCCGGACTTTGAATGAATCCATATGACTGGATTACCTCATCAAACCGGATGGTCCAAGATCGTGAAGCTTGCTTCAATCCATAAATGGACCAAGTAAGCTTACACACAAGATGTTCTTTGGGCTTTGCAATGAATCCCTCTAGTTGCTTCATATAGATGTTTTACTCAAGACTTCTATTAAGGAAAGCTGTCTTAACATTCATTTGCCAAACTCATAATCCATATGAGTGGCTATAGATAAGAGAATCTGGATCGACTTAAGCATGACTACCGGCGAAAAGGTCTCCTCATAATCGATACCCGCTTTCTGAGTATACCCTTTCGCAACAAGCCTTGCTTTGAAGGTCTCTACTTTCCCGTCTGATCCTCTCTTTCTCTTGTAGATCCACTTGCATCCAATGACTTTTACACCATTGGGTGGTTCTACTAGATCCCAAACATAATTAGAATCCATAGATTCTATCTCAGAATTCATCACTCTTTGCCAAGATACCACATCTTTATCTTGTAATACCTCATCATATGTCCAGGGATCAGGTTGATGATCACCAGGGACCATGTCCGAAGACTCTCCCAAGAACATGAATCTATCAGGTTGTCTAATAACCCTCCCACTACGATGAGGTACAACCTATGTATCCTCTGTGACACGTGGTGCAACCACTTGTGGTATGTCCTCCTTACCGTTGGTACTGAGGTTGGAACTTCCCCTTTTAATTCCTCAAGAATAATCCTACTCATGGGCTTGTAGTTCATCACATAGTCTTCCTCTAAAAATTAGGCATTCATGCTAACGATCACCCTCTGATCTTTAGAACTATAGATTAAACCACCTTTCGTTCCTTTAGGATAGCCTACGAACAAGCGTACTTCTGTACGAGATTCCAACTTATCAGCATCTCCCTTCAGCATATGTGCTGGACTACCCCAAATCCGAATATGTCTTAGACTAGGATTTCGCCCAGTCCACAATTCTGTGGGAGTAGAGGGTACTGACTTAGTGTAATGCCCGAAAATTCTCAAACCTAATTTTAGAAATATCCTAGAATTTATGGATATTTTTATAGAATTTTTCCATGGACAAATAAGGCAAAAATGAATAAAAATAGAATGCGCAGTAAAAAAACATAAGTGGGGTTTGAACCCTAGACCTGTAACTTGAGAAGAGAATAGACTTACCAAGTGGGCTAATCTATTTTCATTGAAATAAAATAGAGGGAAGGATAAATAAGGTAAAGTTAGTTAAATTTTTTCCGCAAGTATAAAAGGGGAACTTAGGGTTTTTATATTCATTTTTTTCCTCACATCTTCTCACCGCCGACTCTCTCTCTCCCTCTCGCGATTTTTCTTCCTCTCCTCCTCTTCTCTTGCTGCCCAAGACAAAGGGAAAGCAAAGGGAAGGTCTCAACTGGCCCTATTCTCTACGGGAACCCTCGTAGACACGAGGAGAATGCCAAGAAGCAAGAAGAACGTTGTAGTTCGACGTTCCCTCAGGAATTTCAGATTTTATTCGTAAGAAAACCTAGTGTAGGATGTAAGTACCCCTCACCTGCAGTATAAGTAGTTTCGGTTGAGTTGTCGTATGCTTTATTTCCTTATATGTATGTTTTACGATTAGAAATCGTAAATTATGAACAAGCACGTTGTATTACCCTTCAGTTTTGGGTCAAGGAGCACGTGAGGTGTTTGTTAAATTGTTCAATTCAATTAATGCTATAGAAAGCATTAGAGAATAGAAATTCTTGCTTCAGTTTATGATTGGGACCAAGGTCCAACGGGATGGGCTCCTAGTTGCCCCTAGGTTTAGATAACCTAGTAAAAGTAAGAATCAGAAGAGAAAAAGAAAAGTATAAAAGAACTATTTTATTTTCAGTTGGCATTGTACCGGACTTCGGTCCAGGGATAGGCTCCAAGTTGCCTCTAGGTTTAGATAACCTAGTATGGGATGGGCTCCTAGTTGCCCCTAGGTTTAGATAACCTAGTAGAACCCTAATGGATTCGGGATTTGCTACCTCGGGTTTATTAGGGATGCGCGCACAGTTGGTACATTGCCGGGCCCACAGCAGTTGATTATTACTTTCACCTACTATATGTATTTAGTTTTCAGAAATTCATTTTAGCATGTGGTGAATTTAATAATTAGTTTATGTTAGTTGGTTTCAGTTTCAGTTCAGATATGTTTGTCATGCTATAGCGTATAGTTTTCAGCTTCAGTTCAGTATATTCCATGTCTCAGTTAGTTGTCATGACATTTTATGACATGTATTTTAGCATGAGCATAACATGATTGTTTATGAACAGGAGCGTGTATTTGCATAGCATATTTTGAAAAGCATAATCCGAGATTTTATAGTTTTGTGAGGCTAGATGGTACTTACTAAGCTTTATGCTTATTAGTTTGCATTTCCTTATACTGCAGATATGGGTAAAGGAAAGCACTAGTAGCGGAGGCGGCGGGCTTGATGCAAAGTGTGTGTGATGGTGGAGTTGGAATAAAAGTCTTCGGAATTTGCAAAGCATAGAAATAATCCTTTTTATGCTTCTATAGTCATTCCGCAATATATTATGAGAACTATGTATGAACTTGTTTAGACTCTTTAATTGTGGTGCTTAGTGTACCTAAAGTGGTTTATTTACCTGATTTAATATTTGTTTAGTGGATGTTGAATGATATGAGTTACTACTTGTAATATGGTGATTTAGATCCATGCTTAAGCTTTAGGGGTAAGAACTTGATACTTTTGATCCACATGCTAAATACTTAAGATATGCTTGTTCTAAGATTAATGCACCATATAGAATGACATTTAGTAGCTAAGGATGCCTTTAGATAGGAATACTGAATAGTTTCAATAAGAAGTTGATATGAATTTGGTACATTCATGTTATGCTTCTACATGTCATTTTTGTGATTTCTAAGTTGCTATACATGCTAGAAACCCTCCAAAAACATGTAATAAATGCCCTAGAATAGTTGTGGAACTTTATTTATGTCATTATGCTTGTTAGATATGATTTTGGTACATTGTAGCTCAAGTTTGATAAGTTCTGGAAATCTGAAAGCTGGAATTTCAGAGCTACCAGTCGACTGGGAAAACACCAGTCGACTGGTGTCGGGCACAGAAACATTCTGTGGCCCGACCAGTCGACTGGCATATATAGTAGTCGACTGGTATTGTGTAAAACAAAGGCGGTGTAGAGTAGCTGGTTAGTGTTTTAACCATGCAATGCAGAGGTTGGGGGATCAAATCCTGCCAAGCTAATAAAATTAAAGTTTTTGTTTTATTTTGGCTGGTTAGTACTTTCAACATGATTATGAATTGTTAGTTCAGTAAATAGCGAAATAAGTTTTTTTAAAATTCCCCTAGTTGGTTTAGCATCTGGAAAACAATGATTAGTTAATCAGTCAGCCAGTTAGTAATAGCGATCCGCCTTAAAGCTTAGTACCAGAAGGTGGGTAGTTACACTTAGATGGTACCAAGTTCAGTATGTACACTGCCGTTTCGAAAGCATTGTTGGGTATGGCTTGGCGAGTTTCCCAGGTGAATACTCAGTCGATCCGAGAGACCTCTCCATGTCTACGGATTAAAATTTACCCGTCTCCTATCGACCGTCTTGTCCCGTATCGAACGATCCAAATCACAACTTAGCCAATTACCAAAATCGGCCTTGTAATTTGCTCGACCGTTCGACCGTGAAAAAGGCGACGAGTTGATCGCCGGCTTTTGTGTTTATGGTCGGGGTCCAGTGAACAATTTATTCATCAAGATTCGACCTGGGATTCCCCGTCGATAGCTCATCCAAGCACCTCAATCTCATTGAGGTGGGCCATCATTTTCAGGACATGATCCCTAACAGGTGTCCTTTCGACCATAGTGGTCGTCATCATATTTTTCATCGCCAGCTGCCTAGCTACCCGATTCTGGTGTCCGAAGAGCTCCTTAAGGTTCAGCATTATGTCACCAGCAGTGGGCATGACCTGATACTGATGTTGCAGCACATTCGACATAGAAGCTAGAATGTAGCACCGCGCCATCTCATCTGCCTTGACCCACTTCTTGTAACGCTCCTTATGCCCTTCACTAGAATCGTCTCTAGGCTTTTCCGGACATTCCTCGAAGAGTACAAATTTGTATTCTTCAGCAGTGAAGACAATGTCAAGGTTCCTCTTCCAGTCTATGTAGTTTGGACCAGTAAGTTTGTTGTCCTTAATAATTGTTGCTAGTGGAGTAAAAGTCATTATGAAAATCCTGAGAATCACAACATACACTACTTTAGAAATAAAAAATAAATTGATTCCTCAAAACAATTAATTTTTGAAATCAACTAACATCTCAAACACCGAGAATTTGCATGCCACGTTAGTGTGGACGTATATAAACTCTACATTCGTTAGAGAAAGTTTTACCCATTAGTCTTACTATCTTGTCAACCTAACTTTTTTGACAAGTAACTAATAGTTGGTCAACTTCGGCCCTACAAGTTATTAGCAGTGACTCCGTTGGGGAGGATACTAATAATTGTATCTAAGTGTTTACTATTGCACGACACTAAGGGAACTATTTAGGATTATGTGCCTTCCGTTGGAGAAGTGTACACATTCTTTAATAATACCCTATAATCTTTTCTGACCTTGTGATCCACAGAACAAGCCTATCCGTTATGGAGGAAGGCACTCAGAGCCAACGCGCGGGCTTATTCACATCATATATCAGATTGCAATGGAGGCCGTGGGACCCTTAGGGTCCCTCTCCCACTTAGTAATTTATCTCGAGGAATTTTACTAGCATAACCACACAACCAAGCACACAACCAATATCATGAAAAAAAAACATAAAGAAAATCCTAGATTTTTCAAGTTTCATGGCCCTTGGTCTCTAATGCGCCTCCAGTTGTGTCATCACTGTTGGATCAAGAGAAACGATAGAGGGGGGGGGTGAATATCATTAAACGCTTTTCGGATAAAAACTAGAGCAAGTACGCAGCGGAATAAGAACAATCGCGAACACAGGTAGTTTTACTTGGTTCGGAGCCTAGGTCGACTCCTACTCCAAGGCCCACGGTCGTTGACCGTTTTCTGCGGGCAATTCTATAAGTGCACAAAAACAGTTTACAAGAGTTGTACAATTGTAGTATAGTAAACTGAAAGAAAATAGCTCTTCGTTATCGACGTCCGGTGTAGTTTATACTTCGGTGCAGATGGACGTCGTAGGCGCTTGAGTCGTGAGTGGAAGGTTCCCGGAGCAGAGCGCTTTGAGTCGAAGAGCAAGTTGGCGTTGGAAGAAGTGTTGTATGAAGCCTTGGGGTCGAGGGCCCTTTTATAGCCCCTGGGGGCGCCCAGAACGTCGGGGGCGCCCCCCACCTGTCAGCCGATCCGCTTCCGTCTCGGTCAGCTCTGATCCCTTAAAACTGGGGATCAGGCTTTGACGGGGGCGCCCGGGTTGATCGGGTCTCCTCTTATCCATTGGCTTCGCTGGGTTCTGCTTCGTTAGCTTCAACTGGGAGCATGGGGGCGCCGTGGAGCACGGGGGCGCCCCGCCCATGAGCTGTCGAAGCCTGCCTTTGCTTCATGTGTTTTGTGTTCACCTTGGGGGCGCCCGGGACACTCCGGGCGCCCTGGTCAGCTGCTGACTCACTCCTTTGAGGCTCTCTGAGCTGCAGACACTCGTTCCTTCGGTCCTGCATCCAGGGTTAGTCCAAAACACCATAAAGAAATAAGATGTTAGTTTATACAGCCTTAGCTGTCTTGGTTCTGACTTTGGGCCTCCCAAATGGAGCCCTAGGTCGAACCGACGCCTACTGTTCCCTCGACGGGGAACGCGTCCTCACCTACTCCTCTCGGGAGAATTTACCTGATGCCAACCGGTTCCTCCGGTTGGACTTTTGCCTAGCGGTCCTTCTCCAAGTCTTGGATACCAAGCTGTCCTTCGCCCGGTGCCTAGCAGTCCTTCGCTAGGTCTTCAGTCCCAAGCTGTCCTTCGCCTAGTTCCTAGCAGTCCTTCGCTAGGGCTTCAGTCCCAAGCTGTCCTTTGCTTGGTGCCTAGCAGTCCTTTGCTAGGGCTTCAGTACCCTGGCATTCCTTCGCCAGTGCCTAGCAGTCCTTCGCTTGGACTTTAGTCCCTTGGCATTCCTTCGCCAGTGCCTAGCAGTCCTTCGCTAGGACTTTTTACCCTGGCATTCATTCGCCAGTGCCTAGCAGTCCTTCGCTAGGTCTTTTCCTGCACACTTGAGTAACATGTTAGATAACAAATGTGACTTAACTTTTGAACCCTTTTGCCATTATCAAAACTCAGGTTCGACTTGGGTGCTTTTTGCACCAACAATCTCCCCCTTTTTGATTTATGACAACCCTGGTTCAAAAAGTTAAGTTAATTAGAGTAAGTAAAAATTAAATTTTGTTCCCTCCCCCTGGAAGGAATCTCCCCCTAGACTTTTCAAAACTTCGTGGGGTTTCTGAAAATAAATTCTAAGTATAAGGATGGATTTTTACATAGAATAATTTTCAACAGAAATTAATTTTGGTTGTCTATTTTGGAGAACTTGTAGAATTTTTAAGTTTAAATACTTGAAAACTTAAGAAGGATTTTGAAAGCTTAAGTTTGAGTACTAAGTTTAAAGTACTCAAAAAACGTTTTGAAAACTTTTAAGTTTTAAAGTACTTAGTGAAATTTGAAAAACTTAAGTGCTTAGGTAAACTTAAGTACTTAGGGAAGTTTTGAAAAACTTAAGTACTTAGTGATATTTGAAAAACTTAAGTGCTTAGGTAAACTTAAGTACTTAGGGAAGTTTTGAAAAACTTAAGTACTTAGAAAAGTTTTGAAAAATTGAAGTACTTAAAAAAAGTTTGAAAAACTTAAGTACTTAGAAAAAACTTAGTACTTTTGAAAATTTTAATTAAGTACTTTTTGAATAAAGGATAGAGTTTGAAATTTTTAGAGTTGAAGAAATTCTTAAAAAAAATTTAAACTCTCTCCTTTCTTATCTCTCCCCCTTTGCCATATATCAAACACAAATAAATATAGCAGAAACAAAATAATTAAATTGCATAAAGGAAAATAACTTGCATGATTTTGTTGTACTGAACCAATTCATGATGAGAATTAAACCAAATCAGTTTCATTTTCCTCTTTTAGGGACCTGTCTAACCCAATTAGCTACTTACTAACTATTATAAACAGTAGTTTTCGCTAGGGTTAGTCAAGTTAAGTGTTCTGTTTAAGTTAGATTTTCTAAACTTGACACTTAACTTGATTACTGTGTAAGTTATATTTAGTGCCCCAATTACTGCAGATGCACTGACTTAAAGCATTTTGAATTAAGGCAAAGACCTAAGCATCTCAACCCTTTCTAAGTTATCAATCAAAAGTACCCTAAGGTGCTTGTGAGATGCTGGCTTCTAAATCTATAGGTGCATGCAGTTCTAGGGTTAGGGCCTAGGCTAAGTCCATTTTCGAAAAAGCCCTAGTTTTGAAAGGGGGTAGTTTTGAAATAAACCTAAGTCGAAAAATTTGCAAGACAACAAAAAATTGATTTTGAAATTAAGTAAAACAGTTTTTCAAATTCTTTTAGAAACTGATTTTTAAATCAAGTAAAGCAGTAAAAAAATCAAAAGTAGAGTTAACCTATTCTTTTGAGCACAATCCTAATTGATAATCAAGTAGTCAAGATAAACAAGTAGTCATCACAGTCATACAAGTTAGACATGAGTCAACCCTACTGAATAGGGGCAGTCAACTAGTTACTAGTACAATGCTAATCAAATCTAGGACGAGGGACCAGGATGATCAAAGGAGCCTGGCTGCCATGCTCTGAGAAGCGACATCATCTCAATGTATCGTGCATCAGCCACCTCTCGATCGGTTCTACGAGCATCCATCTGCTCGATGTGATAGGGCTCGACCTCCTCTCGGAGACTGTGGATCTCCGTCTGCATCTGTGTGAAGCGCTGGTCGATGGTCGGTGGTGGAGGCTGATCTATATGGTCCCGCATCTCTGCTGCGAGATCAACAACGTCAACGTCTACCTCCTCGTCTGAGTCGATCGGAGCCCCAGCTTGCTGTCGTCTCCAACTCAAAACCCCGGTGGCCGATACCTCTGGACCAGCTAAAGAGAAGTTCCTAAATCCTATCTCATCAAAATCGGTCATCGCGGTTATTTCACCCACGGTAATGTCACGACCGTGGTGATGGAGGGAGGTGATGATGTGGCAGAATGGAGTGCGCACTCGTCCCTGGGTCGTAACACTGGACCCATGTAGAATAGTATGAAACATGTGTAGCCCAATGTCAATGTCAAGGTGATGGATCAAGGCATACAGAAGGAAGGCATGAAAAGGTCGCATGGTCGTGACATCTCTAGTGGAGAGTGGTAAGATATAGCGGACCAGGACTCTGTACAGGGAGTAGTCCTGTGCCTGAAGGTCAACGGACTAGAATCTTCTATCTGCGGGGAGTCTAGCTTCCCTATAGAAATAGGAGTGAAGAGTGTCTAAAGTAATGTGAGAGTAGGGAGGATCAAATGGAGGATTCCTAGGTGGATAGCAACAAAAGGTGGACTGGAGGGTCGTAGTCCAAGGAATCGGTTTAGCAAGGTAGGAGTGATCGACAAGGGTATCCCTTGAACAGTAGTGACAAACATGAGATCGTTTTGTCGAACTATGTTATTATAAACTTCTACACATAAGGATATGTTAATGGTATGAGTGCAGAATACTAGATTATCTAATTGATAGAAGTTTATAACATTCATGGCTAAGGGATATGATTGGGTAAAGGAATGTCTATTAAGATAGCTTGTTTTAATAGGCTTGTAGGTTGTTCGAGCGAACTTATTACACAGTTCTAGAGTCGGGAACCTAGGGTTGGGACTCGGTTCGGTACCGGGGTTCGTTTGGTTTGCTCGACGTTTTCTAAGTTGAGAGACATGCATTTATGAAAAATAATTCTAAATGCAAAAGGAATTAGGAAAGTAATTCTAAATGCATAAAACAAATCATACCGGGGAGGCATGGTTGAGATTGAGGAAGCACAAGTGTCACTTGATCTTCTTGGAAGGAAGGAAGGGAGGAAAGAGGATGGTTTTTGGTGTGGGAAGAAGAGGGGGTTCGGATGCCTTTTTATAGGCAGGTTATTGGGGGCGCCTGGGAGCTCCCGGGCGCCCGGGACAGTGGTCTCTGCCATGGCAGAGACTGGGGCTGGTTAGGGGCGCCCAGAATGGCTCGGGCGCCCTGGTCAGGCTGATTTTGTAGCTTTCGCTGCATTGACTGCGATGGGGGCGCCCGCGTGGTTCCGGGCACCCTGACCAAGGGATTAAAGGCAGCTTTTTGCCTTGAGAGAAGATAAAGTCATGGGCGGGGGGGGGGGGCGCCCGAGGAGTCACGGGCGCCCGGAGTGTATAGGAAGTGACAAATTTGATGTCTTGTCATTGTTTGACCATGGTTTAGTTGGTTTGACCATGGTTTGACTGCTTTGACTATGGTTTGACTGCTTTGACTATGGTTTGACTATGTTAACCATGGTTTGACCACGTTGACCAGTTTTGACTGCGTTGACCATGGTTTGACTACATTCTGAACTACAGGATTAAACCACAATATAAGTATTAAAGGAATTACAATTGAGTTTAATTTTACTGTCTCACCTAATCTAGGGTTTCCAATACTAATTTGATCCAGTTAGTTTGTTCAGGTACAGTTTAGGTACCCATGCCTGAACTTTATTTCTGGACTGATTCAGTACAGCAAAATAGGATCTTTGTCTAGATTTGGTTCTATAGCCTAGTCCGGATCGATTTAGAACTGATTTCTGTTTTCCAAGAATCATGTCAAGACCCTTGGAACCAGAAGTGAATCGTTCTAAAGCTGATCTAAGATCCTTAACCTGAGTTTTCAGGGAGGAATTATCTTTCTCAAGTTTTTCAACTTGATTAGAGGTTCCTTCTTGAACCTTCTCAGTTAGGGGTTTAGAATCAGCTCCCTCTTTCAGGAGTTTTACTTCCTGTCGAAGGGATTTCGCCAAATCTCGAGAAAGATAAGAGATTAATTCATTTAATTGACTTCTAGTAAATCCACTTACCTTGATTTCGCCATCCTCTGAAAAGGTCAGTCTGCCGTCGTCCTGTTCTGATTTTGACTCGGTCTCGACTTCTTCTGAGGCGGTTAGTGCTAGTAGGTTCAACTGTGGGACCTCTTCTTCTTCGGAGGAGGAGGATTTGTCCCACGTTGCTCGAAGTGCCTTCTTCCTTCTATTCTTCTTGGTTTCCTTTAGGTTCGGACACTCCGTCTTATAGTGACCCTTCTTCTTGCACTCGTAGCAGGTCACGTTGGGCTTGTTCTTTTTGTTTGCGGGTTCAGCTGGTTCATCCCTTCTTCGGCTGACTTTCCATTTGTTGGTTTGGTTCTTCAATTCTTAGTAGTAGTTTCGGGCCAGTCGGACCAGCTTAGGTCTATCTCCTTCTTCGTCTTCTGAGTCTGAGTCTGAGTTAGACTCGGGTTCAGGTTGAGGCTTCTTCTTAGTTGTCCTTCCAGTTTTACCTGCAATAAAGGCAATACCTTTCTTGGCCAGATTGGAGTTAGTCTGTTCATGCAATTCTAATTCAGAGAACAATTCATCTAATTTTATTTTCGAAAGATCCCTTGAAACCTTGTATGCATCTACCATAGATGCCCACAAGGTGTTTCTCGGGAAAGCATTTAAAGCATACTTTATTAGGTCACGGTTTTCTACCTTGTGACCAATGGTGTGTAGACCGTTCATTAGTTCTTGAATTCGAGCGTGAAGCTTAGCTGCTGTTTCATTGTCAGCCATTTTGATGGTATACAGCTTGTTCAGGAGCAGATCTCTCTTGCTGATCCGAGTGTCTGATGTTCCTTCATGCAGCTCGATCAGTTTTCCCCACAGCTCCTTGGCACTGTTGAAAGGGCCCACCCGGTTCAGCTCCTCTTTTGTTAAGCCGCATTGAAGGGTCTGGGTCGCCTTTGCATCCGCTTCAATTTTCCGTTTCAGAGCGGTGTCCCACTCTGTGTAGCTTTGAGGTACTCCTTCAGCATTTCTCGGAATCTCCAGTCCGGACTGGATGATTATCCACATGTCCACTTGAGTTTTCAGGTGGACCTCCATTCTGCTCTTTCAGTAGGAGAAGTCTTCTCCACTGAAGAGAGGTGGTCTTGCGGTGCTGAAGCCTTCTTGCATGACCATTTTATCTGAAATGTAAACTAGACAAAAAAAAGGAATATCCCAAGACTTGGTCTTGGATTAGTAGTGCGGGATAAAGGAAAAAATATTTGTCGAGTGGTGTTGCACAAACCTCGATCAACGAGAAGAAATTCGAACGAAAAAAAAATATTAGAAGAAATTCGAACGAAAAAATATTAAAAGAATTTTTTTAAAAAAAAATCTGAAAAATTTTCAAACTGGTGGTTGCACCAAATTTGAACTTCCCCGCTCTGATACCACTTGTTGGATCAAGAGAAACGATAGAGGGGGGGTGAATATCGTTAAACGCTTTTCGGATAAAAACTAGAGCAAGTACGCAACGGAATAAGAACAATCGCGAACACAGGTAGTTTTACTTGGTTCGGAGCCTAGGTCGACTCCTACTCCAAGGCCCACGGTCGTTGACCGTTTTCTACGGGCAATTCTATAAGTGCACAAAAACAGTTTACAAGAGTTGTATAATTGTAGTATAGTAAACTGAAAGAAAATAGCTCTTCGTTACCGACGTCCGGTGTAGTTTATACTTCGGTGTAGATGGACGTCGTAGGCGCTTGAGTCGTCAGTGGAAGGTTCCCGGAGTAGAGCGCTTTGAGTCGAAGAGCAAGTTGGCGTTGGAAGAAGTGTTGTATGAAGCCTTGGGGTTGAGGGCCCTTTTATAGCCCCTGGGGGCGCCCGGAACGTCGGGGGCGCCCCCCCACGTGTCAGCCGATCCGCTTCCATCTCGGTCAGCTCTGATCCCTTAAAACTCGGGATCAGGCTTTGACGGGGGTGCCCGCAACGCTGGGGGCGCCCGGGTTGACCGAGTCTCCTCTTATCCATTGGCTTCACTAGGTTCTGCTTCGTTAGCTTCAACTGGGGGCGCCTGGGACGCTGGGGGCGCCCGGGAGCATGGGGGGCACCCGGGAGCACGTGGGTGCCCCGCCCATGAGCTGTCGAAGCCTGCCATTGCTTCATATGTTTTGTGTTCACCTTGGGGGTGCCCGGGACACTCCGAGCGCCCTGGTCAGCTGCTGTCTCACTCCTTCGAGGCTCTCTGAGCTGCAGACACTCGTTCCTTCGGTCCTGCATCCAGGGTTAGTCCAAAACACCATAAGGAAATAAGATGTTAGTTTATACAGCCTTAGCTGTATTGGTTCTGACTTTGGGCCTCCCAAATGGAGCCCTAGGTCGAACCGACGCCTACTGTTCCCTTGACGGGGAACGCGTCCTCACCTACTCCTCTCGGGAGAATTTACCTGATGCCAACCGGTTCCTCCGGTTGGACTTTTGCCTAGCGGTCCTTCGCCAGGTCTTGGATACTAAGCTATCCTTCGCCCGGTGCCTAGCAGTCCTTCGCTAGGTCTTCAATCCCAAGCTGTCCTTCGCCTGGTGCCTAGCAGTCCTTCGCTAGGGCTTTAGTCCCAAGCTGTCCTTCGCCTGGTGCCTAGCAGTCCTTTGCTAGGGCTTCAGTACCCTGACATTCCTTCGCCAGTACCTAGCAGTCCTTCGCTAAGACTTTTTACCCTGGCATTCCTTCGCCAATGCCTACCAGTCCTTCGCTAGGACTTTTCCTGCACACTTGAGTAACATGTTAGATAACAAATGAGACTTAACTTTTGAACCCTTTTGCCATTATCAAAACTCAGGTTCGACTTGGGTGCTTTTTGCACCAACAGTCACTTCGTCCGTTCCTCCCTTCCTTCTACGCAAGCTATCTCGAGGGATCTCTGAGCCGAAATGAGTACTAATTATTTACATTATCGATCCTATACTCCACGAAGGAGTGTACATGAAATCTAGATCAACTGTAAATAAATAACTCGGCTAAACATGTGCCGTATTTAATTACAAAAAAAATTAAATACCTAGCCTCGTGAATCCTGAGGATTAATTAATTACAAAGATTTACAAATCAATCACACAACACATATTTGGCCATGAAGTTGGAATCTCGTGCCTACAACACAAATTTAGCCTATGCACATCCACACATTATCCAGCAAAATAATATGTATGAAAAAGCAAAATTTAACCAATCTTAAACATACAAAGCCAGAAACCTCAGCTCTGATACCAGTTGTTGGGTATGGCTTGGCGGGTTTCCCAGGCGAATACTCAGTCGATCCGAGAGACCTCTTCATGTCTACGGATTAAAATTTAATCTGAATGGAGACCCATCTTCTATCGACCGTCTCGTGCCGTATCGAACGATCCAAATCTCAACTTAGCCAATTACCAAAATCAGCCTTGTAATTTGCTCGACCGTTCGACCGTGGAAAAGGCGACGAGTTGATCGTCGGCTTTTGTGTTTATGGTTGGGGTCCAGTTAACTATTTATTCATCATGATTCAGAATCAAAATAATAAATTATCAAACATAAAATGACGAGACCAACGATCATGACACATAAATGACATAAGGAAAAACAATGGAGCATAGGAAGAAATATACCTTCCCGATCACCTCGCGGTCTTCTACCTTATGTCCCTCCCTTCATGGACGTCGTGTGGGCGATGATCCACTGTGAATCCAAGATCACCGAGGCCTCCAAACAATCACACTTTCTTCTTGCTTACTAGCCGAACCAAAACCTAGCCACTAGGGTTTGCGCCGCCGGCCCCTTTTCTCCTCTCCCTTGCGCCGCTGACCGCCGGAGCCTCCAAGGCTATGCCGGCTTGGTAGCTGACCTCGAGAGGAGAACAAAGAAGAAGAAGAAGGAGAAGAAGCTCCTTCCTAGATCACCCAAACCTGGCTGCTCTCCCTGCCTCTACCCTTGGCGCCGCTGACTACCAAAGCTGACCGTCGGCCCTCCCTTTTGCGCCTCTCACCGACCTCTCTTCTCCTCGCCGATCACCACCAAAAGGAGGAGACAATCCTCCCTATCCTCGGTAGAGATCAGTGCCCATGAAGAAAAAAGTGAGAAGAAGAGGAAGGACTTCTCGTTCCTCTATTCGGCTCCAAAAGAGAGAGAAATGAGAGAGAGAAGAGAGGAAGCCTTGGATGGTTTTTTTCGGGATTGTCTAAGCCTTGGTTTCATGGTCTCAATGGGTATATATATAAGGCTAAGGTAGGGACCAAGAGGAGGAGTTGGTTCTTGGCCCACTAATGGATCTAAACCCGATCCATTAATTAAGATCCATTCTACTAAAGGACCTTAATTGAACATCCTCACCAACCCCCATATTTTCATATGGGCTCCACATATTACGAGTCGTCCATCCCCCTGTGTTTAAGATCTCGCATGCCCGTTAATTAATTTAAATTACTGACAATTCAAATTAATTAACTTCTGTATCCTTGACTAGTACCACTCAACCTTATCATCGTGCCAGATTAAATCCACCTGCAGGGTTTAGCACGATGAACCTTTTGAGCTCATCAAGGGGGCATCATCATGCTAACTCACCAGGACACAGATTTCATCAATAATCATCGGCACATCATATTATTAATATTATCTCCCAACTTACCGGGCCTATCGATCTAACAGAATACATCTCGCCCATTGGTAAATCAAAAAAATAATAATTAATAATATATGCCCTATATTATTTCGGGATTAAGGGATCATACTCCATAATATAAACTGAGGTCCTATCCAATTATTGAGTCAGTACAAATTGGATAACCTCTGGTTTCAGTCCTGCTCAATATACTCATAGCACACTAGTGTAATTCTATGGTCAAGATCAACCACACCTAATTACACTACAACCATCTCGATGGGTTATCCAATTTCATCTCAGTTATGGGCCTCTTATTTATACTAAACAAGGAACTGATAATACGATCTTCCGTGTGATACCACACACCATGTTATCTACAATGCAAAGTAATTGGACTTCATGTGTGTACTAATGTAAACAAACACCTAGTGTCGTTGTGATTCTCTTTTCATAATAAAGACGTTCATATAAAGAAACTCATGTCTTTCAGTATACACATCTTACAAGCATATCCCAGAACGAATCAGGCAACTCGGAGTAACTCATCATCGATCTAACCATCTCCGTAAGAGTCCTATTCATTCGCTCTGCTACACAGTTCTGTTGGGGCATACCAGGTGCAGACAATTGGGATTGTATCCCAGTCTCTGATAAGTAATTCCTAAACTCTCCCAAGAGGCACTCTCCATCACGATTAGATCGTAGTGTCTT
This sequence comes from Boesenbergia rotunda, assembly GCA_024364735.1. Lineage (NCBI taxonomy): Eukaryota > Viridiplantae > Streptophyta > Magnoliopsida > Zingiberales > Zingiberaceae > Boesenbergia > Boesenbergia rotunda. The sequence goes on along the minus strand of JAGFNQ010001812.1, from coordinate 148,201 downwards.
GATACTTTTACCTTGACGTTTCTCCACATCAGCCTTGAATTCTTTGAACCTGTTAATTCATTCAGACTTGCGGCGCATCAAGTAAATGTATCCATACCTTGAATAATCGTCTATAAAAGAGACGAAATATTCAAAGCCACCTCTAGCCTGGATATACATAGGACCACACAAATCAGAATGAACCAAGTCTAACACATCTTTGGCTCTATACCCCTTGGCCTTGAAAGGCCTCTTGGTCATCTTACCTTTTAAGCAAGATTCATAAGTTGGGAAATCTTCCACCACTAATGAACCCAAAGGTCCATCAGCTATCAACATTTGAATCCTAATCAGGTTAATATGTCTAAGCCTTAGATGCAAAAGATATGTTTGGTTCAACTTCGAAGGTTCTTTCCTCTTATTTTGGTTAGACGATGAGTTATTTACTTCTATTTGCATCGTGGGAGATTTTGGTTTAAGAGTGTACAAATTGCCAATCAACGCACCTGAACAGATAATCTCTCTATTCCTTTTTATAACAACACCGTCATTAAAAGAAATAGAATACCCATCCTTTATTGTTTTAGAAATTGAAATAAGATTTTTTCTAAAAGTAGGTACATAAAGGAAATTTCTCAAAACCAATGATTTGTTTCTATCAAATGACAAATAAACATCTATCACTGCAATAGCCGCCACCTTTGTAGCATTGCCCATGTAGACGATAATCTCTCCATCAGCTAGTCGTCGGGTTTCTTGGAACCCCTGCAATGAATTGCAAACATGATCAGTGACTCCCGTATCTACACACCAGGTACCGGTAGATAACATTGCTAAACATGTTTCAACAAATAAACAAAAAGATATACCTTGATTATTCTTCTGACGGTGGGGACAGTCTGCCTTCCAATGTCCAGTCTGCTTGCACGTGAAGCATT